>PVKC010040561.1:0-12276 GCA_004027635.1 Crocidura indochinensis | reverse complement strand
TCCAGCACCACAGACACCCCTCCTCCACTCCCGCAGAGACACACACAAACACACACACATAACCATGCACACAATCGCACCTATAAAATACTAGGAATAAAAAAAATTTCTAGACGAATTTTTGGAAAATATTTAAGTGAACAGTTTTCCAGTTGTTTGTGTGTGTGTGTGTGTGTGTGTGTGTGTGTGTGTGTGTGTGTGTGTGTGTGTGGTTTTTGGGTCACACCTGGCAGCGCTCAGGGGTTACTCGTGACTCCATGCTCAGAAATTGCTCCTGGCAGGCACGGGGGACCATATGGGGCACCGGGATTCGACAAACGCCCTACCTCCATGCTATCTCCCGGGCCCCCCAGTTTATTTTTTTAATCTTTTTATTTAAGCACCATGATTACAAGCATGTTTATAGTTTAGTTTTAGTTCTAGAAAAATACTCCCTTTCACCAGTACAAGATTACCACCACAGTGCCCCCCAACTGGCTTCTCCCTCATCCCTTTCCTGTATTTGAGGTAGTCATTTACTTCTCTGACTCACTACCATTGTCATGATAGTTGTCAGTGTATTTATTGCTCTAACTGGATGCAACACTCTTTGTGGTAAGCATCATATCATGGGCCAGTCCTTCCAGCCCTCATCTCTATTGTCTCTGGGTGTTATTATATAATGTCTTTTATTTATTTTTCTTAAAACCGATAGATGAGGGTTTCTTAAAACCCATAGATGATACACTATTCTGTGTGTGTGTCTCTCTCTCCCTCTGTCTTATTACACTCAGCATAATAGTTTCCATGTCCATTCATGTAAAGGAAAATTTCATGCCTTCATTTTTTTCTAACAGCTGCATAGTATTCTATTGTGTAAATGTACCACAGTTTCTTTTTCTTTTTTCTTTTTTTAGTTTTTGGGCCACACCCGGTGTTGCTCAGGGGTTACTCCTGGCTATGTGCTTAGAAATCACTCCTGGCGTGGGGGACCATATAGGACACTGGGGTGTCAAACCATGATCCGTCCTAGGTTAGCGATTGCAATGCAGACATCTTACCGCTAGTGCCACTGCTCTGGCCCCATGTATCACAGTTTCTTTAGCCACACATAGTCTGTTGTTGGGCATCAGAGTTGTTACTTGATTCTGGCTACTGTAAATAGGGCTACAATGAACATAGGTGTGCAGAAGGCATTTTTGTGTTTTTGTGTTCCTAGGATATATCCCTAGGAGTTGTATAGCTAGATCATATGGAAGTTCAATTTCCAGTTTTTTGAGGAATCTCTATATTATTTTCCATAAAGGCTGGACTAGATGGGATTCCAACACAAGCAGCGAATGAGAGTTCCTTTCTCCCTACATCTCACCAGCACTGATTGTTCTTGTTCTTTAGATGTGTGCCAGACTCTGTAGCATGAGATGATACCTCATCGTTGTTTTTATTTGCTTCTCCTTGATAATTAGTAATGTGGAGAATTTTTTCATGTGTCTTTTAACCATTTGTATTTCTTCTTTGAGGAATTGTCTGTTCATTTTTTCCCTGTTTTTTTGAGTTAGATTTTTTTTTCTTATTACAGACCTTGATAATGCTATTCTAAAATCATGTGTAAGAATAAATGTTCAACATCTTGCTGAGGGAGAATATCCACTTGGATGGAAAATATTCATATATATAAATACATTATAAAAATACTATCTCATATAGTTATTGGAATAGGGATAATCAAATTGATTTGTATAACAGAACAAGAATTTAAGACATAGATCAAAATGTATATGAAACCTTGAGGATTTACCATAAGTGATCATTTACATCATAGGTTGCAAAAAAGGTTTTTGTAGAACTAAGAATAACATGCTACATGCCTCTTAGAATATTAATTATCTACATGGAAAAATTAAATTAAATTAAATTTGTACCTCAGATTGTTCATAAAAACAAACTCCAGGTGAATTTGAATGAAATCAGTAAAGGTAAAGCTTTAAAACTCTTTGAAGAATATATAGTATAATCATTTTATTGCTACAAAAAAAAGCAAGCTCTGAGAGCTAACAATATGCATTTTACAAAGCAAAAAGATAAACAATGCTACCAGATATTTGCTGTAGATGTGTTATCCACTGAATTGTATCCCTCTCACGCGTTGAAGTCCTAACTTCCTCAGTATGATGACGGCACAGTCATAGCTTTCTAAAAAATATTTCACTACTATCATGACACCACTATTGGTAGCATATGACTAGATGAACCTAGTAGTAGACTGAACCACCCAAATGGGTGTAATAACACTGTTTTATAAAGTTATACTTCATATAACAAAGAAATTTCCTAACATCTAATTTCCCAGAATGCATATCCATAATCTGGCTATTAATTGACAAATAATTATATTAATGATAGAACCTTTGAGTATTAATTGTATTTTAACTGAGGACAAAAAGCTTTCAAGATTTAGTAGCCTTGTGAAAGAAAGGATTCTAGAGAATCTGCTTTCTTGCATGTGAGGGCACAAGAAGAGACAATATACAAGGCAGTTTTCATGAGCAACAAACCTCTGTGGACACTATTACTTCAAGTTTCCACCTTCAAGAAATGTGAGGAATTTTGGTTGTCTGTTTTAGTCTATAGAATTTTGTTATGATTGTCCAAGTTAAGATTCCCTAATAATGTATTATATCTTGAAGACAAAAACAACAGGATTTTATAAGAAAAAGTTTCAAAAAGATGTAATACTCGAATGGTCATTTTACAAAGAAGACACAAATAAAACAAATTATTATGAGAAAAATATTCCTTCTCTGATATGAAGACCATAATGACATATATTTTGTATCCACTAATTTGGTATTAGATAACAGTTATTAGTTAAGATGTGATACCATGGACATATTTTGTCATGCAGAAAATGGACATGCTCCCTTTGGAAAATCACCGCAATTAAATCAGACATTCATACACTAAGACTAGGAGTTTTTTACTCAGATAAAATTAAGTGCTGGCAGCAGAAGTTTTAATCTTATGCTATTGGTTGACTGATATGTCAAGAGGTGTCACATTAAGGCTATTAAAGTACCTCATGATCCCATTTCAGGTCAGCATAGGGTCATCCATTGGCATGTTGTGAGAAATATTGAGAAATAATATCCTAGGAAACTTTGGGTGCATTGGCATGGAGCTATTTAGAGGCATTCCTTGCAGCTCAATGAGAAGATAATGATTTAGTATATTGTTCAATTTGGATGGAATATTATACAGCATTAAAAGAATGAATTCTTGATAAATACATAATTTGTCAAACATATCTGATTGGCAAAATTAAGTTGTATAGAACTGCATTATATCAGTACCAGTTTTAAAAGTCATTAGAAATCAACAAGAGACAGTTTAGTACACACATCCCGATTGTCATATAAAAATAAAAAGATGAAATAATAAGTGATATATAATACATGTACATTGTGAAAGGGAAGTTAAAGTTACAGAGAGAATCTCTGTTAGAAATGTGTTTTTTTTGTTTTAGTTCAATGAGATAACTTTATTACAATGCTTCATAAATTGCTTTTATATTTTAAGTAATTTTGTTAATGAATTTAAGTTAAAATATTTAAACATAAGTTTCTACTTTGTCAAAGGCAAGAACTATGGGTACAGGTGAAGGAAATAGTGGAATGTATGGGGAAAGAAGGGAAAGAAAAATAATAAAGGAAAATCTATGCATTTCAAAAAGATGATAAGAAAAATAGCTATCAAAACTCAATTTTTATCATACAGCTACAATATAGTTGAAGCACACACAGAGCTGAGTCTCTATCTAAAATCTGTTAAGCACAATTGCATAATTTCTCATTTATCTTAAGTACCATTTATTGAATCTCTCTTTCAATGGTTTCATCAGTTCAGTGAACACTGAGAGGGTTGTTGCTCTGAAATCATCCTTGGGTATCATTAAAAGTTCTGACATGTGAAGATTTTTTAAATGCTCTTAAGATAGAACGGATGCCTGTGTCTCTGATTTTCATGGACCTGGATGACAAGGATTTGTGGCACACCAGTGACTTGCAGAAGCTATAACACCAAGAATTAGTTGGATTGTGCTCTGGCTCAGGATTCACAGTTGTTGGGGTCCTGAAGTGAATATGGAATTATATTCTGACTCTCTGTTAACAGATATTGTTGTCCCTGTACCAAAAAATACAAATAACATGTAATCTTTTGGGTAATCTATGCTTTATGTTCTCCAAATTAGGTCTGATGTTCCCACTTTGGGGGAGTTTCCTTTGGCTTTGAGTTGGTTATGGCTACATTGTCTGAAGAAAATAATAGCTAGGACTCTGAGGTTACCAGGTGGAACTATGGTTTTGAGCCCTGTTGGGCAGAGACATATATCTGACCCTACTGGGCAATTCTCCCTTTATGAATGGCTGCTTCCTGCAAGAATCAGGTCTGGCTGCACCTTTGCTGTGATTAGTAAGTGCTAAGACTCTGTGAATTGAGTTCCAGTACAAAACTGAATTATTTTAGGCAGAGCGATTGTCAGTGTTGAACTAAAGTACAACCCAGTTAAGGGTGGCTCACTTTGGTAATGTGTGCTCACTCCTCAGATTAGAAGCAGCAGCCCACCATATTGAACTCAATAAATCCTAAGTCCATTTTGACTTAGTAATTGCTAAGTACAACACAGATATTCTTTAAATATTTTGAGTTCAATACCTTCTGTCTAAAACTACTGTCTGGTACAAGCTTGCTAAACTTGTTAGTCCTTTTCTGTTTCTGCTTCTCTCCCCCAAATCAGGAACAGTACTATTTGACTGTTGTTCTGTCTTAATTATTGATGGCTGTGTGCTCCAGTGAATTTTCTCAACACTACCCACTGTGAGTTCTGTGCTACATTCAGATTTTATGCACTATTTGTGTTGATGTCACAGAACTGTCATTTTTTTGATCGTCTTAGCCCCATCCTCTTCATAGCATCACTCTAACATTTCTTAAAAGTTCTTAAACTGCTAAAAACAGAAGAATCAAAATCAAGGGCATACATCCTAAACATGTTCCCAGGGAAGGAGAGAAATTCAAATGGGTTCTGACATATCACTCAATCCAGTGATTTTTTTTGAACCTTTTATAAAAAAACATACAATAAAATCATTATAGGAAGACCGCTTTATATTATAGACCAGTAAATGCTATCATCCTGTAGATAGAGCATAATTCAAACAAGTTATATAGAGATAATTTACACTTTGTACATGCAATTAACTGATGATCTTTATTCTATTTCATTTCAATTTAAATTGCTAGTTATTACCTACTAGGTTAATCTCATGGCCCCCAAGAAAAGCCTACAGTACACATTTTACAGGAAAGGCAAGTGAGCTTCAAAGGTGCTAGAATGGTTTTGTGAAAAGTAGTATTTGTTAATGTATCTAAAGTAAATTAATTTGAAACTGATTTAAAATGTACCTGTTCATTGGCATATTCTTCTATATTTTATCTTCATTCTCTCTCTCCTCAAACACCCACAGCCCATCATTTGTCAGTTATGTCACTATCGAAAGAGATCATATTAATCCAGTAGAAATTATTCTGAATAAACCATGATGAATGCTAGCTAGTCTCTTATACTTGCTTGCAAATCAATTCTCTTGATGATTTCCTAATTTTTTCCTCAGGTATTAATGTTAATTCCACATAGCTATCTTTTTTTAGTGTTGTGATAAAATAACCAGCTACACAAAGAAGTCTCTGGATCTCTAACTTTACACATTTATTTCATTATCTAAGTACGAATTGAAAAATGCTTTGATGTCCAAACAAATGTTTGTATTTGCATTCTCTGATGAAGCCCATAATATACTGGCAAAACATCAGTTAAAAGAAAAAAAAAGACTTCTGCTTAATTTTCATATATTTATTTTTCACTTCTCATTATGCATTCTCTTAGATCTTTGTGTAGATGGCTAGATTAACAAGACATTTTGTAAGAATATCTAAAATACAATATTCTATGCCTAGAAGTACTATTTAGTTTAGTTTCTGAGGTGCTTTTTAGTTCAAATCCTTAGATGAATTTCAACAGCTCACAAGTAGATTTCTTTTTTGCAATTCTATCATTATGATTATTATCAGATATTATTTTTATCAAACATATTAATCTTTTAATTGGAGAGCAAGACTATAGTAAAAACAAAAATTACGAACAAATTCCTATACACACTCCATACATCTTATTTTGATGTGAAGAAACAAAACGGGAACAAATACAATATGTGGCCCGCGGGCCATGGTTTGAGGACCACTGGTTTAGAGTAATCAGAATAAAACTATAGTTCGCCATAGAGAAAGGAGAGAATTTTGCCTATTTGAACAATATTGGTACAATTCCAGGCACAGGTACTTTGGGGAACATTCATTCAGAGAAGAAGTGTTGCTGTTACTCACCATGCTGTACCTGAAGTTATTATAGGAGGGAAGTTTACAACTTGAAAACCTTTTAAAGATTCCTAAAGCTAAGCACTTTAATTGGTTCTTAAAGTAGTATTTTTTGATTGCAGATACTATTTAAACATTTTTGTAATCCTGCAATATAACATGATGCTTTCATATAGTAAGTGCTCAATAAATATATAAACTTACTTTTGCAAAAAATATACAGAATATAGTCTTAGCAAAAGTACTAGGAAAGAAAAAAAATTCTAGCATTCCTTACTGTGTAGGTAAAAAAAATTAAGAGAGGTGAGTTCACAGTTCTTCTTTAGTTCTTAAGAGTGGGTATGATTAAAGCCCAAAACTTGGGCTTTTTTCCCTAAGTATGTTATTTCTTGTTTGAAATTTCTCCATGTGGTTGATGGTACCAAGGACAAAAAACAAATGAAGTCTTTCCTCTGATCATTGTCTTTCATTAGTTTTAATAAAACTGTGGCTCTAAAGGGACAAGGCTATCTGACATTGATAAATTGGTTTAGACAAAAGATAAGGGTTCTCTCTCTCTTTCTCTCTCTCCCCTTTGCAAAAACTGCTTTGCAGTGGTAGTAAATATTTTAGTTATTTTATAGGAAGGTCAAGGATCACTTAGGCAACACCTCCTCCTCCTCTTGTCATTTGCCTTAAAAAAGAGAAAGAGAGAACAGAGTTAAGATCTGACACATGTTATGTTTTAGGAAAAAAGCATAGAAAATAAGTCACTATCTTTGAAGTGAGCTGACTTGATGACCACAAAAACCCCATTCTGTTTGTGCTAAAGCCCACTTACCATTTTAAAATAATATATACGACAAAGATTTTTAGCTTCCTTTACTCATATAAATATTGTCTAGAGAAAAGGATGAGGAGGTAGATAGGAACTTTGCTCCTGCTTTCTTTGTATTCTGGATTGCAATAAATCCCTTTCACTTGGTTTCTGGTTACTGGGCAGGAGGCCCAGGTTTGGTTGTATTAACAATAAATGCATTTTGAAACCTCTTCGCTTTTACTCCCTCAAAAGAGAGAGATAGAGGAAAAATGCCTACCCCCCAAATTTACACAAGTGAAGATTTCTAAATGTTAGTATATATCTGAATTAGTCTTTTAGGTCTTTTTCATATTTATCTGTCCTATATTTATAACTGACAAAGTTGGTGGCCAAATCCACGATAAGTCCTGATTCATCAAATAAACACTGATATGCATTGAGCTGTCTTCAACTAATATGGAAAATTTTGTACTGATACAATTTTAAAGTCTTTGCAAACTGCTTTGAAACAAATCATTCGTGTCCGATCAAAACTTGTTTAGTAAAATTCTATGTTTTTGTCTCTATATTCTACAATTCTGAAAATCAAAGTTAGCTATTTCCAACTAAAGTGTTTCTTTCATAATTTTTGTATATTTTCCATTGTATTTTTGATTTTAGATTTTAAAGTAAACACATTAAAAACAGGAAGTTCAAAATCATTTAAAAATATAATACTGGACATAAGAAAAATAAAGAAGCTTCCAAGATGAAGCATATAGGTGCAGAGAAACTGGCAAGGGGAAGATGCTGTCAAATAAGGATGGAAATTTGGTTTGATTAAGAAAAAAAGTTTTCAGGTTTTTTTTTTTTTTGGTTTTTTGGGCCACACCGTTTTGATGCTCAGGGGTTACTCCTGGCTAAGCACTCAGAAATTGCCCCTGGCTTTGGGAAACCATATGGGACGCCGAGGGATCGAACTGTGGTCCTTCGTTGACTAGTGCTTGCAAGGCAGACACCTTACCACTAGTGCCACCTCACCAGCCCCAGTTTTCAGTTTTAAAGATAAACAGAAGTAGGTAAGGTTTGATTTCTAGTCAAAGATAGCAGTGCAAAATATTAGCATTGGTAAAGAATAGTATGAACTTTAAGAATGGTATTAAACAGTGCCACTTTATAAATGGTAGTGGAAGGGTAGAATGTCAGGTGAACTAGTTGATTTAATTGGTTATTTAAAGGTCAACCACTGAAAATGTATTCAGTCAAAACAGGTAGTGGTATGGTTGGTTGAATGGTAACAGTGGGTAAATGAAAGCCCCTGGTAGCAAGCTCTCATTGTCTTCTCCCCTCTGCTCAGCCAGATGACAGAACCCAGGATCTCTCTGCTTGTATGTAGCCATGACAGGAGACTAAGAAAGCCAACGAACAGAGAGCTTCTGGGGTACAGATCTAGATAGGCCCAGGGACAGTTACAGGGCAGCAACCCTAATAAGGGAACATAGGTGACATCCTTCCAGCTGTAGATTTCAGACAAGGAAAGTGTACATTGGATAGTGAGAGGCATAGGGATAAGAACAAGTCATTAGAGGCCAGCAGATAGCGAGGACTAGAACTTCAATTTCATATACTAGATTAATCATCAACGGGTAAGTGATGTTCTGTATGAGAAAAAGGAAAACCTGGATATTGGGAGAGACCTGAACACATCTACTTGAACTATACAATAAACTCTAACTTCTGTTTTGTTTTGTTTTGTTTTTGTTTTTGGGCCACACCCGGCGACACTCAGGGGTTACTCCTGGCTATGCGCTCAGAAGTCGCTCCTGGCAGGCACGGGGGACCATATGGGGAACCTGGGGATCGAACCGCAGTCCGTCCTAGGTTAGTGCAGGCAGCTAACCTCCAGCACCACCGCCGGCCCCCAACTCTAACTTCTTAAACTTCTGAGTTTTGTATGAAAATCTTCCATATAAATTTCAAGATTCCATGAGATCAGAAATTAATCCATTTTTATTCTAACACAACCATTCTCACATATCGTTTTCATATAACTTTGATGAGGTAAATATTGGCAATATTGTTGTGGATGCGAGAGGATACGTCTTTGCCATAATCACAGAGCAATCAAGGAACACAACTCTGAGAAATTAAGCTCTGGGGACAACAAAACAATAAAGTTAATGGTTTGAGTCTTATTCAAGAACTCTTTGTTCTCTTTCTTCCTATTTTATTATTTGTTGTTATTATGAATCTTATTGTCATCAATTTTTACATGTTAATTTGACCAACAGAACTGTATGCTTAATATATAGATAGACTAATTTCCAAATACGTAGGACCTACCGTATTTTCTGGTGGATAAGACGACTTTTGAAACAAAAAATGTCAACCGAAAATCGGGAGTCATCTTATACGCCAAGTATATCCCGAAAAATGTTTCAATATGCCGCTAAACTAAACAAACAAACAAAAAATCAGGCCGCAGGGTTTCCAAATCTCTTTCTTGGGGGCTCCCAAACAGTACTCAGGAGATCTGGGGGCCACTTCTGGCAAAACCCAGCTAACCGTGTTGGTGGTTCAGTGCTAGGGTCCGAGGATGGGGTGTTGTTTGGTTCATGTAGTGGGGGAGATTAACTGACGCAACCAGGGAATTGCCAGAAAAGGTGCCTATGATAAGGGACCAATCACTGCAAGGCTGCTCGGACCTCCTCTCTAACTTAGCCAATCCAAGCAGGCTTTTGATGCATGCAAATTAGACAGTGTTCTGGATCCGAATCTACACTGTCAAGAGCCTGCTCAGATTGGCCAGAGTCAGAGAGGAAGTCTATTACAGTATAACCTTTGAAACTTTGCTTGTTGTGATTGGCTCACTGTGGTACAAACCGTTGGCAGCACAGGAACGTTCTCTCTGATACAGCGAATATAGGCCCAAACCTATGTTTTAACTGCAAAATTAGGGGGCCGTTTTATACGTCCAGTCATTTTATACGCCAGAAAATACGGTACTCCATTTGGACTGGTCAACATTTTTTAGAGCTTTGGTATTTGAGAACATCTTGGTGGAAGATTCTTCTACTGTTTGCATATTAAAAATGTCTAAGCTCTACATATTCTATGGGCCCAGAAGAGCTGCAGGAAAGAAAGATGAGGGGACCAAGGCATTGATGATGCAACACTGTACATCTCCACAATGGAGAAAAACAGTTTCCCCTGAAAACCAAGAAATAACAAACCAGAGCTCTGATAATGAAATGATTTCTCTATCAAAAATCACTTTGGTTGAAAATGTTCTGATACCTGGTCTTAGAAAACAAATATGATAGTTGAAAAAAAAATAGAGTCCTCTCTCAGTTAAAAATCTCGGCTACTGTTGCTCAGGCTCCCAGTTTTGCTTTGCCAACAAGGTTAAAAACTATATAATTTCGAAAAATATAAACTGGCCTATACTTAAACTAACCCACTTCTTCCAACTGCTTTGACCTGGTCTGTTTGGCTACGCACTACCTATCTCCATTCCAGGTAAGAGCACAGTCCAGGGGATATTCCACAGGGATCCAGAAGGTAGCCAAGCTGGACTCCACAGGTCCTCAAGGCTGAGAAAGCTCTTTTTTGTTAAAGTACACTTCCTCTGGACACTCCATAGAGTAATCAGAGAAATAAAACAAATAAAATTGGCAAATATCTTGCAATGACTAAAGTTAGAAAGAACTAGAGGCAAAGAAAATCGTGGGGAGAAAAATATTGTGACATTGCTTGTAAATTTTGAGGATTTTTTTTCCCCTTGCCCTAAGATACAGGTCCAAAAAGATATGTTTGCTATAGTAAGAGTACACAAAACTTTAAATGAAAGTTTGCAGGTGGGTATTTGAGAATGAGAGGGTCCCTGAAATGATTATCTGTTTGAGCAGGTGGTACCCAGGTACAATCCTGAGGACATATTCCTCTGGTCTTTTAAGACTGAGGTCAAATATTTCACAGACTCTGCCACACTACGTGATTAAGAAAACTAAGTTGTAGCTAGTAGACAGCTGGGTGCTTATTGCCTTGTAAGCCCTAGTGGTTTAGGCTTGTCTTGATTATAAGAGCTGACCTTGGTCTCTGTAATAGTTGGGAAATCTGCAGGACTGGACATACTGCAACTAGATTTCTTGGAGTTTCCTGTTTTCATTCAGATGTGTACAAATTACCTCAACATGCCCCCCCCCTTTTTTTTTCAGAAAACACTAAGGTCTGAAAGAAACTCTTGTTATATTGTTGCCACTTAGGTTTCACTGAGCCTGCATTATCTACTCACAGCTTTAATGACTTCCTGCTGAGAGAGGTTCTGTAGCAGTCTTGGCAGCAGGGCTAAGAATAGCATTAAATGCAAGGTTATCTAGGCATTACACTCACTGTAACATGCAATTAACTCTCCTCTTCCATTTTCATTACACAATTATTCATTAATGTCAATTTAATTTTATGCATTGTTCTACATGACCGAAGGCTGATTACGGGCCTTTTCACTCCAATATCCCAAGTTAACTGGTGCCAGCCGCACTCAGGGCTGCCTAATTGCAATTTAGCCCAGACAATTCCTCCCATTTTTGCCCTCCAGTAATGGAACAACAGATCTCGGCCAGGTAAAGATTTTTAAGGTGGAAATAAAGCCCAAGCTACAAAACACTGAAGTTCAGAAAAGCCCTTTTCTTTCTTTTATTCTGTGGAATAAAGACTCACTGGAAAAAAATAATGAATGAAGCAAGTGATCCCCCTGAACCCCCATTTTTTAAATTTTAGAATGCTGCTTTTGTGCCCTGTAGTTTAGTAGTTTTAATCTAACAACTACTAAAGTCATAATGCACCTTGGGTTTAAAGACCCCGCTGGACTCCTTTAGGTTAGCAACATCATTACAACACAAAGCTTTACTGTCTCCACTTAGGTATTTTGAATGATCATATGGAATCCACAGGAATAATGGATTGTAGTTTACAATGACTCCTTGGGTTTTCTTATAGTTAATGAGTAATTATTTGTTGTTATCGCTCTTTTGGATGATGAGCAGCTGAGTTCAGTGTTTTACAGCTGCAACTAAGTTTTTTTTTTT
>PVKC010040560.1:0-12316 GCA_004027635.1 Crocidura indochinensis | reverse complement strand
GCCTAGACTAGGGTCTTTTTTATTGGTCCCAGGATAAGTTCTGCCCAGTCATGGTTGTCACAGACAGTCTTCTGTAGTTATAACCTTGACTTTTGCACAGATCAAAAGATGGCATGTCGGAGCCCGTGAGATAGCATGGAGGTAAGGCATTTGCCTTTCATGCAAAAGGTCATCGGTTCGAATCCCGGTGCCCCATATGGTCCCCCATGCCTGCCAGGAGCAATTTCTGAGCATGGAGCCAGGAGTAACCCCTGAGCACTGCCGGGTGTGACCCCCCCCCCCCCAAAAAAAAAGATGGCATGTCTTCTGATTTCATCTTATCATTAGGTGGTGAGATAAGACAACCTGCTCTTAGATCATGTTGTTGCCATTTCCTCATTGTCAGGTTGTCATATCAAAACTGGCACATGTTGGTGTCAGAGCAGTATTAAGAATGTCCCAGAGGGAGTTTGGTTCCTGGAACTATTGCAAAGAACTGTGTCAGTTTTATGTCTGAGATCTAGGATTCAGGGTTGAACAGTAGTTGTCTCACCCATGGAGTCTAAGTTGGTGAACACATGACATATGTTCAAGGTGAGAGGCGCCGTTGTATTGTAAAATGTATGAGTTCTTATCCCACATAGATTAGAACTTGTTCCTATACATAAAATATCCCCCTTTTAGTATTCCTTTGCAGAAAGAAATGATGCTAAATTATATTGCTGGTGCATTTGGGGGTGAGAGTGTGGAGCTCTATCATCTCTGTGCCCTGGTTTTGACCTGAGCTTTTATCCCAAACAAGACTTTTTCTTGTAGGTTTTTGTACCAAGCAGAACCAAAACAGGTGAATTTAAGGAAGAGAAACAACAGAAACAAGTCAATATATATCAAGGCCAGAGATATAGCAATGGAGGTAGGACATTTGCCTTGCATGCAGAAAAGATGGTGGTTTGAATCCTGGCATCTCATATAGTCCCCCAGGTCTTCCAGGAACAATTTCTGAGTGTAGAACCAGGAGTAATCCCTGAATACTTCTAGGTATGACCCCAAAACCAAAAATAAAAATTTGTACATATATATACGTATATATCACACACACATATGTATATATATATATATATATGTAGAAAGGAAGAAATAAATGAAAATGAGTTTAAAAAGTAATTAAGGGAATACAGTAATGCAGGAGACTAGCTTCCATTTGGGGATAAACATGTTAAGATGTAGTATTATAGAGGTCTTAAACTTACAAAGGAAATATAGGCAACCCCATTATATATACATTATATATTTTTTAAAAATTAATATTGAGATGTTATAAACACATGCCTTAGAACAACTAATCAAAATATCATATTATTAAAAATAATTTATGACTAATTTTATATGGAATCTATTGCTAGGTCTGGGTCATACTCAGTAACAATTAACTCTTTTCCTTCCAAAAGCTGCCATTTACTTTTTTTCACAATTAGGGAATAAGTGCTTTTTTGTTCTGAACTCTGAATATAGTTTCTAGGCCAATACAAATAGAAAACATAAGCAGAGAAGGAAACTATAGCAAGAAATCAAAAAGACCTTGAAATAAGCAACTGAGCATTTGAGAAAATATCAGACCTGACAGTGAATCTAAATGTATGTATTTAGAATGTTCTGGGGATATCTGAAACCATTTCAACTTTAATCATAAAGCCATTGATTCTTTTGTAGAATGAGCTCCAGGCAAGTGAGACACTAGAAAGTCAGAGGAATTGGAAAGTCATAGAAGAGAATAAGACCAAAATTGAAAAATAAAAGACTGGCACATGGTCTAAATATAATTTCACATGAATATCCTTAATAATTTTATAGTTAAAGAACTTAAAATGCTATTGATTTTTTTAGGTATGTGGATACCATGTGATATGGACTACCTTTCTAACGTTAATAGGATTTCATGACTAATGATAAAAATCAGAGGTGTAGAATGTTAATGAAGTAGGTATTAATTTAAATTTAAAAGTCAAGGTCAAGTGGATTGGAAAATATTTCAGTGTGCAGCACATGGCAACCTGTTCATTGCTGTGTCTTGCTTTGGAGAATTTTAAGAATGACTAGTGTGTTTCTGGTGATTGACAAAACTGTAAGACTGAAGTCTCCTGGCAGGCTCTGGGGACTAAATGCGATGCCAGGATTTGAGCCTGGGCCCTCTCAATTTGGCCACATGCAAGCAAATGCCCTATTGCTATGCTCTCTCCAGCCCCAAATTATCAGTAACTCTTAAAAAAATAAATTAGTGAGTTATGTTAGATATAGCTCAGAGGGCTGAGTTTATGCTTTCATGAAGGGGACCCTGGTGAACTTCCCTATTATGTTACCCCAGCACTATTCAAATTGACTCCTGAACAAAATGCTAGGAGTATTCTCAAACAACTACAATTAATTGCAGGAGAGGAAGTAGAGCAGTAAGATGAACATGTATAGAAGTCTTTGGAAGTAAGAGAGACACCTGGAGTAAAGGAGGTTGTTGAATTACAACACAGCTCCAGATGGAGGTGCTTGAGAAGACTCCCAAATGGTGAAATAATTCAATTTCCTGTATCCTGGGTAGACCTAGAAAATAGCATATAGAGTGATGAAGTAAACTAGGAAAAACATAAGATGATCTTATTTTTCTGCGGTATATAGAAAAACCTTGGGAGGTAATATAAGGTAGTAAAGGGGATATGCTTAAATCAGCCTTAGTATAGGCAGTAAAAATACTAAAGGAAAGAAATCAAGATGGAGGATAAGAGAAAAAGAACTAATGGAGACACAGAGTTCAGAGCTTTTATTTTACTGCTGATATGTGGAATTGGTATATATTCAAAGGACAGACTCAATGATATTTAAAAACATGACATATAAACTACAGAATTTTTAAATGTTGCCTGTCAAAGTGGCATGTGGAGGGGTGGAGTGCAAGGGAACACTGGTGGCAGAAATTTGACACTGGTGCTGGGTCTGGTGTCAAAATATTTTGTACCTAAACCCATCAATAACTTTGTAGATTTTGGTCATTTAATTAAAAATTTTAAGAATAAATATCATTTACCAAAAAACTCAAGTTATTATTAGTATCATATAAACAAATAAAACATTTCAAGATATTAAAGTTATCTAACCTGTTTCAAACAATTGAATTGTCAGCAAATTTCTTTGTGCTTTAATGCGAAAGTTATGCTTAATTAGACAATTACATGTTAAAGAAGAGCTTACAAGTAAAAATGAGTGAAAACCATTTACTCAAATTTTATGTAATGCAAAACCCATGTTCCAATATTAGGTGATTAATACTTGCAAGGAATTATATAAGAAAGGCACATGAAATTATTTTCAACTGTTTTCAATTTTTTACATTTACTAATCTAAGTTCTGTGAAAAGCTATAATACATTAACTACATCTTGAATTAAAAAACATAAGGCTAGAGCGATAGTCCAGCAGGTAGTGCTTTTTTCTTTGCATGTGGCTGGCAACTTAGCACCAATATGTTTCCATCAGCCCACCACTCCTACTTCAGTCAGGACTAATCCCTGAGCACTGCAGATGCTTCCTCTCCCACAAAAAAATGGACCAAAAAAAAATCCTTGCTTCATTTCTTATGCTATGCATCCTGAGGTTTCAAGTCATATATGAAGTTTCCACAAGAGTTTGATGAAAGAACAGACAGGTTCTTATGATCTTATTCCACACCTACTGAAGCAGGATTCCTTGAAGTGACTTGTGAAAATATGTCACAAAAATGCTCTTTTTAGGTAAATTCATCATATCAAAAGTTTGGAAACACATTAACTTCTAAATAGAAAATATGCTAGAGAATAAAGCTGGTTAAACCAGTGAATAAAAATATTATATCAGAAATAATAAATAGGGGCCCGGGAGATAGCATGGAGGTAAGGCGTTTGCCTTTCATGCAAAAGGTCATCGGTTCGAATCCCGGTGCCCCATATGGTCCCCCGTGCCTGCCAGGAGCAATTTCTGAGCATGGAGCCAGGAGTAACCCCTGAGCACTGCCGGGTGTGACCCCAAAACCAAAAAAAAAAAAGAAAGAAAAGAAATAATAAATAGGTGATAGTTTTCTTGGGAAAACTGGGAAGATACCTTCCCAAAATGCTATTTCCATATAGATATAATGAGTTCTATGAAGTTTCTTCCCAAAAGAAACCCCTCAGGTCTTAATATTCAGATACTAGCATATTTGACTCTGATAGCACAGGATCCTTTGGGAACAAGTTCCACTGCAATAGATGATACTCTTCCTAATTGATCCATTAGTCTACTTTTTTGTTTAGTAGATATATTTGGTATTCTAGATACCTATGAATTATGAATAGGAGAGCTTAAAATGTTATACTTTGAGTATTTTTCTACGGATCTCATTAAAAAGATCTAACATACTATAGTACGTGTATATTTTTCCAAAAGTTTCCCACATGACTATTATTCCACATACACAGGTAAAATTTAGTCTCCAAGCAAACTTATCCAACACAGCTATTAAATGGTAGAGCATAAATTTAGAGCCACATATTTTTCAAAATCAAAAATAATATATAAAGAGTGAGAAAGTAGAGATACATAATTAATTTCCTTCGTCTCTCAAACCCAGGATGAGAGCCTCTGACTCCGCCCATTTTCTGCGTTTTTGATTTTACCCCATTTTATTACTTTTCTCTCCTTCAAACAAAACCACATAACTTTAACTATCTAGTCCCGCCTCCCAATTAGAGGGGGATATAATGGAGGTACCATGACCAAACAGTTGTAAGAACACTAGAGAGCTAGGCACAGAGGGGGGCACTCATTCTAGCAGCTCCGGGGCTTTGAGGGTGGAGTATATGAGAGGCAGGACTGGAACGAGGTGGAGGAAGGAAAATTAGGTGGTGGGAATTCCCCTGATTCAATGTTAATATGTATCTAAAATAGAAAAAATACCATATGAACATAAACTGGATGCAGAGAATTTTATAAAATTCAGAATCCTGTTATGACAAAAAATAGTCAATAATTTACGAATTGAAGAAATGTTTCCTCAAGATAGTCAAAATTATTTACCACAAGCCAAAAGCAAACTTTATACTCAATAGGAAAAAACTAAAAATCTTTTCTCTAAGATCTGGCATAAGACAATTTTACTCACTCTCACCACTTCTATTCAATAAGGTACTAGAAATATTTGACAGCAATTAGGCAACAAAATAATATCAATAGCATTCAAATATGAAAGGAAGAAATCAAACTTGCATTATTTGTAAGGGACATGACACTGCATTTAGAAAAACCTATAACTCTACAAGAAAGTTTCTAGAAACAATAGGTTTGCATAGTAATGCTGCAAGCTACAAAATTAACACACAAAAATTCATGACTTTTCTATAGGAAAATAATGAAAAGAAGAAAGAGACATCAAAAATAATCTATTCACAATTGTGCCTCAGAAAATTAACTGCCTTGGAAAATTATTCACTAAATATATGAATGACATATTAAAACTACAAAACACCAGATTAATAATAGAATAGGACACAAGGAAATGAAAATACATTCTATGCATATGGATTGGGAATATTAACATTATTAAAATGGCATTAGTCCCCCATACATTAATTGTACAGATTTAATGTACATTGTACAAATTTAACCCTAGAAGTATTCCTATGGCATTTTTTCAGGGAAATCGATCAAGCACTCCTGAAATTCCTATGAAATAATGAATGTTTATGAATAACTACAGCAATCCTGGGGAAAAAGAATATGGGAGGCATGACTTGCCCCAACTTCAAATTCTACAATAGAGAGAAAGTAATTAAAACAACATGTTATTAGAATAAAGTCAGATATTCAGATCAATTAAATAGATTTGAATATCCTGATACAGACTCTTAAGTATATAATCAATTAGTCATTGATAAAAGATCAAGAAATACTAAGTGGCAGATAGAAAGCTTCTTCAAAAAGTAGTGTTGGGAAAACTGGTCAGATACATGCAAAAAATGAATCCATAACTATTTTTATAAAAAACGGATTCTTTATTTTTTGGGAGGGCCACACCCATTTGGTGCTCAGAGGTTACTCCTGGCTAAGCCCTCAGGAATTGCCCCCTTTATCTTCGTCACAATTTCCTTTGAGGTGCAGAAATTTTTTTTAGTTTAATATAGTTTTCATTTTTTTAATCTTTGGTTCAACTGGCTTAGTTGGTGATACTTCATTATGATACTTCCATATGATCCCCTGGGGGACCATATGGGATGCCAGGGGATCGAACCTCGGTCCTTCCTTTGCTAGTGCTTGCAAGGCAGACACCTTACATCTAGCGCCACCTCTCCCGCCCCATAACTGATTCTTCTTTTTTTTTTTTTTTAGTATTTTTTGTTTAAACCCCTTGGTTACAAACATGATTGTGGTGGGAATACATAACTATTTTTAATGCCATGAATAAAAGTCATGATAGCATGACTGATATCAGATGTTAAATCATATTGCTCATAGGGGAAAACCAGGCAGAATTTTCCATTATATTGAAGCAAAATTTATCTTCAAGAATGAAGTATCACTGACTAAGCCAGTTGAACCAAAGATAAAAAAAAATGAAAACTATATTAAACTAAAAAAATTTCTGCACCGCAAAGGAAATTGTGACAAAGATAAAAAGGCCGCTCACAAATTTGAAGAAATTATACACCCAATACTATAAAGTTTTAATATATAAAATTAAAAGTAGAACTTAACAAGAAGCTGAGGACATTGTTGGCAGGAAAGGGACATTGTATGACCGAAATTCATTCATTGAAAACTTTATAATTGTGGTTCTCATGTTTATTCAATAAAATATTTATTAAAATAGACATTTTAAATAATTATTTAACCTGACTAAAATTGCAGTCTACCCACAGTGCTGAGTAGAAGAAGATGAAACTAAACTTCTCAACTATTACTGTTGGGAATTTTAAGTGATACTGTAATTATGAAAAAGAATTAGAAATAAATTCAAAGGTAAGTGTATCTGCTAATTCTCTACCCAGTATTATGTATTTATCTAAAGAATCAAGTGCTTGAGCTAGATTACAGTGGATAGAGCATTTGCCCTGCACCTGACTTACCAAAGTTTGATCATTGGCATCCTGAATGGTCCCAACCACTGCTAGGAGTAATTACATAGAACAGAGCAAGGAGATCCTCTGTACATCTTAGGACATCTCTGGACATCGCCTTAAAATTTAGGACAAAAAAGAAACAAGAGTAATTATCTGAAAAGTTGTATTTTTAGTATTTATATAACAGTTTATTGGTAATAGTAAAATACTAGACACAACCACATGCTCATCAGTAGGATCCACTTGTTCAAATTAACTCATTTAAATTATTATATAACAATCAAAATACTACTTAGCAACAGAAAGAAACGAAGCATAAATACAAAAACAACTAAAAATAGTAAAGTTGAATTAAAAAAAGCAAACAAGATATGATATTGATTCTTGTCTGCACGTAGAGGACATGGACTACATCAGCTTGCCCTCATACTGATAATTTTTCAATACTGAATTTTATTTTCTAATTATATATTGATTTTTACTAACTAAATACAATTTAACCTATTCACTTAATCAGGTTGCATTGCCTACATATGTGCTTAAGATATTTTATGTGTAGCGTTTAATTTTGTTTAATACTGTAATTTTCGATAGTTCATGTTTTAAAGATCAGGGATGACCCTGATTCCTGATTCTGCACTATTATTCATTGCTGTGTGCACTCACTCCTGGTAGGACTCAGGGGATAAAATGCATATTGACCACATACAAAGCAAATCCCTTACTCATTGTAAAATCCCTTTAGTCCCCTGTGAAATTATCAATTACATGTTGTTGCTTATAAACTTAATTCTTTAAGGTTATATATAATATTTTATCCATTTCTTCTTTCTATTTCAGTGAAAAGGTCCTGCCATGAGACATGGAGATGGCTTATTGGTAGAGCTATTGGCAAGTATGAGGCTTGATTCAACCTAGGCACTATGCCACATGCCAAGTGTAATACCTTTAACATCTCTCTGTGATCCTCAGTGTCACAAGAAAATTGTGAAACTCTGGCAAACAACACCACTAAGTATGCAACCCCAAGGCATAGCTGCAACAACAAAAAAAAGAAAGGAAAATCCTGTCATATATTTGACAGATATGAGAGATTGTTAACATAGTTATAGGCACACCTTTGCTTTCTATTTTTCACATAGAATAAAGTGATTATCCAGTAACTTTGTAAAGAATAGGTAGATAATTCTGTGTCATATTGGAAAAAAAGTTTATATTTGTCACAGTAGAAAATACAAAATGTGTATGTATAGCTATCAGAAAAACCTCCATATATATTACAACATGGAGAAAAGTAGTTTTGTTTTTGCTTTATGCTATTGTTAAGGTTGTAGCTTTTCTTTTTTTTTCTTTTTCTTTTTTTTGGTTTTTGGGTCATACCCGGCAGTGTTCAGGGGTTACTCCTGGCTC
The DNA here is from genome assembly GCA_004027635.1 of Crocidura indochinensis. Lineage (NCBI taxonomy): Eukaryota > Metazoa > Chordata > Mammalia > Eulipotyphla > Soricidae > Crocidura > Crocidura indochinensis. The sequence goes on along the minus strand of PVKC010040560.1, from coordinate 3,813 downwards.
CATGCTCAGAAATTGCTCCTGGCAGGCACGGGGGACCATATGGGGCACCGGGATTCAAACCGATGACCTTTTGCATGAAAGGCAAACGCCTTACCTCCATGCTATCTCCCGGGCCCCGGTTGTAGCTTTTCTACATAGAACTGTATTTATTACAATAGTTGCAATATATATGTTTATATAAATTCAGGTTAATATAAGCATGCATATGAAAATAAAAGTATATACTCTTTATAGAAATGTTATATTTTCTATTGAGCTGCTTCTTTGTATCAATGGGTAAAAACAAGAAAATATAGAAAACAGTATAATAAAATCAGCATATTTAAATCCCAAATATTTGAAAGGTAGAGAGATTTATTCTACTTGATTTAAAATACTGTAAACAATGCTTGAAAGAGAGTTAAAAGGAATAAAGCTTTTAAAGTTGGTTTATTATTTATGGATAAGATGAAAAATCCATGACAACGAAGAAAAATATATATAAATTAGAAAAATAGAATTATGTTTTGTTAAAAGTAGTAATATGGTTTTTCTGTGACTTTTTCTGAATAGCAACCATGAAAACCTATTAAATATCTATTTTATGTTGTTCAGAATATTTATTTTATTATTTCTGGAAAATGTATAGATCTTAATTTTGGTTACTTGATACAGCAGTCATCAAGTACTTATCTTAAATAATGTTTAGCGAACCATTACCTCAATTTTTTCTTTCTAGTCTTAATACTTCTGCTTATGTCTTTGCTTATTTGACAGTTATTTTTGATGCTTTTTTTTTAGTTTGGGATCCCAAATCACAGTAATAAAAATTTTAATTTTTATAATTATCTTATATTTTCACACTGCCTCTGGGAAACACATAAGCTTATCACAGAAAAACAAGCTTGCTCACCTTATAAAATTAGAAGGTTAAAAATAGGGAGATATGTGTGACATTTTTCATGTATTTAATTTACTAAGCATTTTGTGAAAGATGTTCTATTCATCAAATTCACAATGTGAATAGTGCTATAAAACTAAAAAAGAGAAGATCAACATTCCCAGGCTAATTAAAGTATAATAATATCATATAACTACAGGTACATAGAGGTGTAGTTTTTATGTTGTATATTTATAAAAGAAAAATTACATTCTGGTACAAAGAATAGAAAAATATATATGTAGAGTTTTAGAAAACGTTTTCACTTAATTTCAACTAAACTTCTTATTTATGAGCACTCTAGAAAATTTTTCCTACAATGGCAGTTATCCAATTAGAAAAGATAATATAAAATGTGCTCTAGACCTTAATGAAGTCATCTATGAAACCTCTCTCAGACCTCAAAGGCATTCAGGGCAGCTTCAAATCATGGGGCACAGTTACAGATGATAAAATGGACTAAACTTCCTCTTTGTAGGCCAAATGCCATCAGTGAAATCATTAATACATCCTATTGTCCCTTTATTAATGATGCAAGAAAGTCAGTGCCAAAATTTAAGAAAATGTCAGTTGACTTAGTATTTCTTTTTTTTTTCTTTCCTTTTCTTTGGTTTTGGATCACACCCGGCAGCACTCAGGGGTTACTCCTGGCTCCACGCTCAGAAATCGCTCCTGGCAGGCTCGGAGGACCATATGGGATGTCGGGATTTGAACCAATGACCTTCTGCATGAAAGGCAAAAACCTTACCTTATGCTATCTCCTGGCCCCTGACTCAGGATATCTTGGTTTGTTCTGTTTACTGAGATATGATCACAGGGTCAAGGGGAGTTCAGTACTACAGATTGGTTTATCTGGCAATTCACTACCCTGTTGGTGGTGGTCTCAATTACACACTGTAATACAATTGAATGGATTTATTGCCAATTTAGATTGGTCAAATTATATAAATGAATTGACTGACAGTAGTATGTTTGGGGAAAGTTGCCAAAAGCAAATTCAGTTAAGGAAAGAGGCTGAAGTAATTTGGGAAGACAGATTTCCATGTGTCTCTTGCATGTTACATACATTATTCAGACAAAACTCAAACTATATTTGTGAAAAATGTTTTATTTATAAAAAATCTTTAAAGAGTGATATTTATTTACTGTTCAAAATAATAAATATATCTACCTTGAATATGATGAGTCTATTTGCTTCTAGATGATTTTAAAATTTTGGGCTTCTCTAAGATTGAGGTTCTTAAATTCATTCTGAACCAAAGTCTCTCTGACTCAGTATTGACCTATATCTCTCTATTGGGCCCATGAGATAAGAACAGAAGAAACTGAGGCAAAAAAGAGACTTACTCTGCCTTAACAGTTCAGTTCAGCTAGAGATGGTGATGAGGAAAAACTCTATGGCCAGCCTTGCTGGTGCTTGATTATCACCAGAACTGAATGGGGTGGTACTCATGGTGCCATGAAATGCAACAGGTCGAAACTCAGGGCCTTATGTATAAGAGGCGTGAGGTTTACCATTTGATCCTTAAACTCAGTCTCTACATTATTAAAAAAATACAGCTAAAAGCAGACAGTGAAAATCATTTTTCAAAAAACAAATCTACATCATATTTAATAGAGTAATTGAACATTGAACTAAAAATTCTTCAAGGAATAAATCATTTGCCAAATACACAGTCAATTCCTAACATATGTATTATATGTTATATGTTTCAAGGAGTTTTCCCTAACTACAAAGCTAGAAGTAAGCCATGAGTACCACTAAGTATGCATACTAACCCCTTAAGTAAATAAATAGCAAATAAAAGTTTATGGTTAGGAAATTTGTTGCTAAATGTAATTTAGAGATAAATTAGCTATTGCAATAGATTAGCAACATTAGATAATAATTAGCCTCAAAGTAATAAGTAATGAATATAATATAGGTCAGGTATCAGGAACATATTTAAAAAACCAATCATAAAAATTAATATTTTAATTAAAATGGGCCAGTCATTTAAATAGGTGTAAAAAACAAACCCTAAGTAAATAATAAATATGTGAATTGTGCAAATACTATAAAGAATCTTTAATACAAAAGTATTGTATATTTTAATTAATGTATTATATTACATTGAAAATTGATTATCTATTTTATTTAGGTTAATTATAACATAGCTAAATAATTTAAAGTCACATATGCAAATATGTAAGACATATTTTAATTTCAAAAAATCTGAAGGGCTGGTTAGTGCTGGTGTGCAATAACAATTTACGTAGAATAAGAATTGCCACAAGTTGATAAGTTCTGAAGGTTACAGGGAACATTCTGTGCTAGTTTTCTCCATTCCTATCTGTCTACATGTACATAAGAACCTGTTTCTAGAAATACAAAAGGGTTATTGAAGTAGAATAGCATTGATCCTATTGGACAGTAAAGCTTATAAAAATAGCTATTTAAAACTGTGTGACATTTATGTAAGGCTATCAAATAATATTTCTTTCACATACAAACATTGATAAAACCATAGAGCCATAGAACTGAGACTGTGTTAGCAATGAATTTGGTATGATGTTAATTGGATGACCATATAGAAAAAATTTACATTTTCTATTCCCTCCAATAAATACAGACATCAATTCCAGTGAATCATAGATGTAAATGTCAAAAGTTCCACCTCACAAAAACCTCTTCAAAATTGGTAAGTGATAAATAATTTTAATATGTCACAAAAGTTCAAATATGTAAAATTCTGTTAAATAGAATTATGTTAAATTTGAACCTGTCACATATTAAATGGGCCTGGGAGATAGCATGGAGGTAAGGCGTTTGCCTTTCATGCAAAAGGTCATCGGTTCGAATCCCGGTGCCCCATATGGTCCCCCGTGTCTGCCAGGAGCAATTTCTGAGCATG
>PVKC010040559.1:0-12312 GCA_004027635.1 Crocidura indochinensis | reverse complement strand
CGGGGGACCATATGGGACACCGGGATTCGAACCAACCACCTTTGGTCCTGGATCGGCTGCTTGTAAGGCAAACGCCGCTGTGCTATCTCTCCGGGCCCTGTACCTTATTTCTAATGAAACAATTAAAATTCTGTCTTCAACAGCTTTGTTCCTATGCTATTCTTTCTTTCATTCTGAGACACTCCTGGGTCTATGCTCAGAGTTCATTCTTAGAAGGATGTAGGGAGATAACGAAGGTCACGTGTGGTGTTAGGGATCAAATACAGGTTAGCACCATGCAAGGAAGGTACTCAATCTGCTGTACCTGCTCATCAGACCCATGCTTTTTTTTTATTTAAGGGCATGGTAAGGGCATTTACATCCACTAGATGTCAATCATCTACAGACTACAAATCACTACCACCTTTTGATATCTAGACTATTGTTATAGAATTAATAATTCTAGGCTATTGTTCTTCAACATTTATGCCCCACGCGAATTGGAAATCTTTCCTGTATACTGCAGGACAGGCAGTTATAATCAAAATGGTTTGCAATCTTTCTATGCTTGTGGAACAGCACCAATCTAATAACCAGTCTAGATCAAGTTGAAGAAACTGAATTAGACTATGAAAATCCAGTAAGTTGGCATGTTTAAATCAGTTTGGTGCCTAACAAATCTGGGAAGGGGAGGTTAGAATCACAATCAGTGGTGTTAGGGTTCTACTCCTGTCAGGAGACCACTTGGGTCAGCATTAGAACAGGAGTCAGCAGCAAACAATACAGCTCTCTTAACCACTATACTATCTCTAAAGAGCCCTCACCCCTTTTTAAAACTGTAATCTAAATTTTCAGTATAAGGAGAAAACAAACTGGTTTTAGCATTCTTTTTGTGTGTGTGTGTGTGTGGTTTTTGGGTCACACCCAGCAGTGCTCAGGGGTTACTCCTGGCTCCATGCTCAGAAATTGCTCCTGGCAGGCATGGGGGATCATATGGGGCACCGGGATTCAAACCGATGACCTTTTGCATGAAAGGCAAATGCCTTACCTCCATGCTATCTCCCGGGCCCTGGTTTTAGCATTCTTATTCTGTTATGCCTAACCTGAATCTTTATATTCTTTAGTATCTGTTAATTATTAAGAATATTAGATACTTATGTAAAAGACATAGCTCTAATTACTCAAGATACGTGTAAGATCAACAAAGTTTCGTTAATTTTTGTATTTTTTTATAAAGCTTAACAATTGAGAGAGAAAAATAGTATCATGTGGCTAGAGGGTAGCTCAATGAGCTGAGTGGATGATTTAACATGCAAGTAAATCCTAGGTTCATCCCTGACACTGCATGATCCCCAGAGCCCCATCAGTAATAAAATGTAAGCACAGATGCCAAAGCAAACCCCAAACCCCAAATACCATCAGGTGTGACCTCAAAACAAAAAATATAACTAAATGATAAGAATCTGTTCAAGAAAGATGTGTTTTGTAATTAAAATTAGGCAAACAAGGTCTGAGAAATAGTACAGGGGCCAAAATAGTATAGGTGTTAAGGCACTTGCCTTATATCCTGAAAACCTGGTTCAAATCCCTGACACCAAATATGGGCCTCCAGCACTGTTAGTACTCCTGAGAAAAGATAAGAATAGCTCCTGAGTACTGCTGGGTATGGCCTAACCCCTTCCCTAAAAATAGTCAAAATAATTCAAGCAAGTAATTTTTAAATGCAAGCAAATGCCAATATAAACTTAAATACTAAGCTACTCAATTATAATATTTCTAGAAAAAAAGATAAAAACATCTTAAAATTTGTTTATAAGGTACTATTTATTCTGGATTAAAGTAACAGTACACTGAGTAGGGTGTTTACCTTGAATAAATGAGGCCAACCTCAGCTGGCACCCCATGTGGTCCCAATTCCACCAGGAGTGATCCCTGAGTGCATAGTCAGAAGTAACCCCAAGAACACTCCCCGAAGAAGTACTACTCAAATGCATATACTATTTGCCAGACAGAAAAATGCAACAAACATTTCTTTAAGAAGTAATCTTTTTCAAAAGTGTAGGCTCCAATAATAACATATACACTACCTCTTTTGAAGTCCAAACCCCAAATTTTGTTTATTATTTATTTTATTAAAAACTAATTTTACTGGAATCTACTATTTTGATAACTATTATTCTATTCCTAGCAACATTTGACCACCTGAACATTGCCAGAAGCAATCCCTGTCTGCTAGGCCAGGTGAAGTCCCTGAATACTACTACAAATGGCTTAAAAGTAAACATGGGGGGGGGAGGGGGGGCGGGAGATAGCATGGAGGTAAGGCGTTTGCCTTTCATGCAAAAGGTCTTCGGTTCGAATCCCGGTGCCCCATATGGTCCCCCGTGCCTGCCAGGAGCAATTTCTGAGCATGGAGCCAGGAGTGACCCCTGAGCACTGCCGGGTGTGACCCAAAAACCAAAAAAAAAAAAAAAAAAGTAAACACGGGCTGGGAAGATAACTCTCCTGTTACTTTGCACTCAGCCTCAGAACTGAATTCTCAGAATCAGTTGGTACACAGAGATCACCAGGAGTGTCCCCCAAATAGTCAGGATTACCCCACCCCCGAATTCTGCTAGGAATGATCCAAAACCAAAAAAAATATTTTAAAGCAATTTAAAACAATTATTAATGTTTTAAAATATTTTAAAAATAATTTAAGGCGGAGGGCCGGGCAGTGGCGCTGGAGATAAGGTGCCTGTGCTAACCTAGGACGGACCGCGGTTTGATCCCCCGGTTCCCCATATGATCCCCCGTGCCTGCCAGGAGCAACTTCTGAGCGAATAGCCAGGTGTAACCCCTGAGCGTCACCGGGTGTGGCCCAAAAACCCAAAAAAAAAAAAAAAAAATTTAAGGCAATTATTAATATGATTAAACACATGGCTTTCTAGCGATTTACTTAAGAATACAGACCTCAAATGACTGTTCCAATGTGAAGTTAATGGTACAAACACAATGTGTTACATTTGGAGACAAACATTTATGGCAGGGACTAGAAGGATCTATTCCGGTATAATCAATCTGCAAGAGAAAAAATATATAAGTTTTTCATTGGAGCAAATGGCTGTACACTGCTGGAATATACTATTAAAAGAAAATATGAATTAAATGAACCTGTCTCTAAACCAGAAAAAAAAATTTAGTCATCTTATTGAGACAATGTGTTAGTAAAGCTGGAAGTCCTTTCCAAGTAAATATCTCTTTCCTTTTCACCCAAAATGATGTAACTTTTAATATTAAAAAAAAAAACTCTTTGTTTTAATTTGCAAGTCCCTAATACTAAATGATACTTGGCATTTTTCATACTTGCTACTCTTATATTTACCCAATGTTTGTGCTAGAATCTCACAACCCCTAAATGACATGTTAAAGCCCCCATTCCCTGACAACTGCAGGTGGCATCATTGGAAGGTAATTTCATGTAGATGAGACTGAGGCTAAGACCTCCACAATGGATTTATGGAGGCGAAAAAAAGAAAAGTGAAGATTTTATTGTCTCTCTCTCTCTGCCACATTGTGGCAGAAGAAATTGAGAGGCACATGCAAAACTTAAAAGGACCCTCACCAGCAACAAAATCTGCCAGCAAACTGATCTTAAGACTTGTGAGAAATAAAATTTTCTCAGGTTGGAGATAGTATAGAAAATAGGTCCTGTTACCCAGGGACTTGCACACAACTGACCCAGGAGCAGTATGTCACATGACCCCCTCCTCCAACACTGCCAGGAGTTATTCCTGAGCACAGATTCAAAAGTAATCCTTCAGCATTACCAGGTGTGACCCAAAAAACAAATAAATTTTATTCACTGAGTATGTTCTTTTATAGTAACATGCTTGAGTTAAACAGATTTTAATACTAAAAAATGGACTATGCTACAATAATTATCAAAAAAAGGACAGAAGTGGCTTTGAAAACAGATACTATAGACTGGAAGCTTTAGGTAAACACTAAAATGTAATAAGGTGATTCTGATAAGAGGAGTTAGAAAGCTTCCATTTTCTTTGAGAACGTCTACAGTAATATATATCATATATATATGACATATATATATATATATGATAAACAGGTCATTCTGTTCAAATGAGATCATTTGGAAATGAGAAAAATGTTACTGGGAAATAGAAAAAAGATGATCCTTTCTACCAAAGTGGCAAAGACCTTGATTGAGTTCTGATGTTTCGTGAGGATAAGAACTTGTGAGGAATGGAATGAGTATTTAGCTGAGGAGACTTAGTTACACTTGACTGCTTACAGTAAAAAGCACGGAGAAATTAATGGAAGGAACCAAAACTGAAAGATCTGGATAATTCTCAAGAGCGTATATTACAAAAAGGTAGGAATATCTGTTCTAAAAGGAATATAAGAGTCAAGCTGAAAAAAAAATCACTGAACTATAAAATACAAAACCAGCTAATAGAGCAGAAAAACTGATTTTGAATGAAAGTGAAGGAACAAGGGGCGGGAGTAATAGCAAAGCAGGTTGGGCATTTGCCTTGCAGGAGACTGACCCGGGTTCAATCCTGGGCATCCCATATGGTTCCCTGAGCCTGTCAGGAGGAATTTCTGAGCAGAGTCAGGAGTAACCCCTGAGTACTGCTGAATGTGTCCCCGTAACAAAAACAGACAAGCCAAAGTGACAGAACAAAAGGTCAGGAAACTTGAGTTCTACAAACCAAAGGATGAACCAAAAGGCCATTCAACCTAAACGATGCATATTTCTTTCAAAGTAAAATGAGCCCAAAAGATGATTCAGAGACCACCAGGATAACATTCTCAGATTCCACAGGGAGTGTGATAAGGGAGGTATGGCAAAAGCCAGGTACTATTCAGACTGCAGCAGCCTAACCTAAGGGAAAACCATCCACCTAGCAGATAGTGGGACAAGACTGCCACCACCACAGTTTGTCATAAAGTCAGAACACAGATTCAAAGGAGCTTCTCCAGCTTTATAATCTAATACTCTGTCTTGCTAAATTTTAATTTAAAACTCTTTTCTTCACAACAGTTTTCAAATGGGAATATTGACACTGTGTTTCTTCCATCCAACTTTGAAAGTACACTATTTCTCTGGTTTCACAGGTTTATAGTCAAAGAGGAATTTTGCCTTTAGCAAATCTTACCTATGGCCTGGTTTAAATATTTGATGAAACCTTAGAATTTTGAATTTGATGCTAACACAAGTCGACTCTCTGGGACTGTTGACAAAGAATGAAAGTATTCTTCTTCATGCAAGGTAATAAACTGAAGAGCCTACTAGGGGATTATTTAGATTTTTGTGTTACCATCTCCACCCCCAAATTACATGTTAATTTGTTAACATGTTAACCTTTCCCAAAGTGATGGGCATTTGGAGATGAGCCTCAGGAAACAGTTTAGATGAGGTCCTGGCATTGGGGACTCAGTGTACAATTAGTGTCCTAGTAAAAAGAGCAAGAGAGCTCTTTCCTTCTGCCAACTGGAAAATGGCAGCAAGAAAGGTAGCCAAGTCAGGAAGAGGGTCCTCACCACAAGCCAAATATATCAATACTATAACACTGGATCTCATATTCCCATTAATTGAGAAGTTAAAAGTTATTGGTTAAAGCATCTAGGCTATAGTATTTTTTTTCCTAATAGCCTAACTACTTTATTGAGGTAGCCCCAGGATTTTGCTACATTTTTGTCTTTTAAATAAAATATGGTCTCACTTAGCAGGGCTCAGTGTAGCCCCAGGAGCTACCAAGGCTACACTCATACTGGGGTGGGTAGGGACAACATGCAGTGATAGGGATTCCATTCAGGTCATCATAAATGGGCTTTACTATGTGTCACACCCTGGCCCTTTTGTTAATTTGCTAAGCCAAGTTTGTTCATTTGTTTTGAATATCAGAATTCCTTTTATATCTCAGATAACAGTCCTCTATCAAATGTGTTTTTAAAAATATTTTTGAGCTGTGGAGGAATGGTACAGTGACTTGAAATTCCTAAGTCAACATAGGTAGAGAGTCTGGGCATATGGATAGTAATACAGCAAATAATTGTACATATCAAAGCCATTGTTTTCCATTAACTATAAATGGGGATGTGTGGGAGGAGGAAGATTGAAACAGGTAACATTGGGTTGAGAATAGAGACATGTAAGTGGCAGTAGTGTGCAGTAACATCAATATCATAAATCCAAAAACTATTGTACTGCTATTACCTAAGCTACAATAAAGACTTTAAAAAGAATTCCAATGTCACCGCATGCACTAAGTACATTCAATCCCTGCAGCTCCACTATCTGTATTCCTAAAAGAACAAAAGATTTCCAGCTGTACTGCAGGAAGGTCACAAAGAGTCACAAAGAGGTGTGAATGCAGGATGCATTACAACTAAAGCAATAAAAGATGTACTAGTGCCAGAGCCAGGAAGTATAAATCACTGGCAAGCTAATGTGTGAGCCCCAAAAAGAAAGAACTACAATCATGACTTTTGTTCCTCAACTAAAGAGTGCCACCCCTAATAAGAACCAAAACTAAAGGTAGGCAAAAACTCAGTGAACTCCAAGTGCAAGTACAGCAACCGAAAGCTTGGCTTCAGCCAAGCATCCCAGCTAGTGGGTATATGAACCCAACAATCACAAAAACAATAATACCAACAATGACAGTTGAGACTAGTTAAAAGTCTTCTTTTTCTGTATTTAAACACCATGGTTACAAGGGAAAGTCTTCTATTTCTTTGAAAAATTATAATTATTATAGCCATAGCTGATACTAGTTTATACTCAAGAATATCAAAGCTGCTACTCTAAAACTTTTCAGAGGTAAGGCACTTACTTTACTGCCAACTCCAGTTTGATCCCCAACACCATGTGGTCCTTGAGCACAAAACTGGGAGTAGCTCCTAGCATAGTTGAGTGTGATCCAATATCCCACTCTTTAAAACCATCCTACTGTAACGCAAGTTTAGCGACATGCTCACTTGTTGGGATGATACTTCACTCTTATCCCTTGGAACATCATGAGGCCCACAGTAAGGTTCTATGGCCCCTGGTAGAGAAATGCCTAGTTAGATTGCCCATGATTTTATGCCTATGTATTCATTCATGTTGGGAGAACTGACTCCTTGAAAGAGTAGTTCTCAAAAAAAAAAAAAAAAAAAAAGAAAGAGTAGTTCTCTTAGGTGGCTCACATATTATGTTGCAGATTTTTCTTTGAGCTGATTTACCAGTTATGGTGCAGGTTACCTAATGCCAGGCTGTCTCACCAAGTGATATAGGTGATTTGTGTGATGAGGGGATTAAGGGAGGCCATCTGGAGAGAAGAATAATTCTGTCTTCCTGCTCATCCTACCTTGATCATCCAGGGAAATACCTAGAAGCGTTAAGACTGGCCAAGTCTGCAATGAGCCCCTGCACAGCATGGATGCTAATAATCCCACTAGCTCCACTGGGTAACTGTCAGACTGCACAGAAGTCTATTTAATCTACATGGCCTGGGAACTGGTCTCCACTGACTGACATCTTGGGGAACCGTAGACTCAGGCTGGAATGAGGAACTGCCTTTTTTTCCTTTCTAATTAAAAAAAAATTTGAGTCTTACTCATAATTGTTGTACAATGTTCAACTATTTCTTTACCAGTGTACACTTTCTGCCACCAATGCCCCAAACTGTTTTTTTTTTTTTTTTTTTAGGAAAAATGAAGTTGGGTGGGGAACAAATTTTAGTGCTGGTGTTAATATGTTAAAGAATATGGTGAGGGTGCTGGAGAGAGAATTTAATGGACAGGGCACTTGCCTAGAGTAAGCCTTGAACACTACTAAGTGAGGTCTAAAAATAAAAAATATATAAAAAAAATCAAGGAAGAGTGAAAGGAAATTTGAAATGGGAGAATTACAAGTAGACAGATTTTAGTTCAGATTTCATAGCTGCTGCTAAGTTGTTCCTTTAGCAGCTGGGACCATTCTTCTCAATAATCATTGATTTGTATCACTAATTAATCAATAGTGATTCATCATTCTAGATTTAATCTAGTGGCTTTCTCCACTGTAATTCCTTTGTGACTCTCTTAAATGCCCCCTTCCCTCCACTCTGCTGGAGTACTCTGGTGTATTAAAGTCACCAAATGAAATTGTAATATAAAATTCTGACAGTAATTCTGTTGCTACTGTCGCTGTCAATTATTGACTAGGTAATAGCGCTAGTAGTTTATTCTATTGATATATTATTATTATATTAAAAGTATGTGCTACCAGTGTAAATGCAATCCTGATGTTAAACATCCCAAACTCCCTCCAATAAACTCCTTTTCTGAGTATATCTAGCTAGAGCTAGTTACTACTACTTAACAGCATCTCTGGAAGCTAGAAAACCCTGGTTATTAAAAATGTCCAACAGGAATAAGAAACTAGAGGGATTTTTTTGAGAGGGTTACTATAATCAAATATTTAAGAATAGATTATAAGAGCCAAGGGGGCTGAGGAGATAACACATGGCTGCCACACACAGAGCCCCTAGTAATCCTTGGCATTGTGCACCCTCCCAAATACTGATGAGTATAGCTCTAATGACCCCAATACTGCTGAAGTGGCTCTCTCCAAAACAAGTGTTTAAAAAAATGAAACATTTCTTCGTGAATCCCACTGTAAAATGATCATTATCTTATTATTTATGGAGCAACTGTAAGTAACTCCTGGCAATGAGCACACCATTAGATCAGTGCTTAATATGGAAAATAGTAGTAAAGAAAATGGAATGGAGGTCTTCAGCAAAGAAATACAATACTGCAAAAATATACAACTAATTTAGTACTTAGCAGATTTCTCATGAGAACTGATGAGTAGATGCCATCCACAGGAAGACGGTATCAAAAAAGAAAATACCTAGTCGAGGGGTAAGCTACAACGGATTTTAATTTATCTTGCTCTTTCAGAAAAATAAAATTCCTCAGCATCCCCCTGAAAACCTACCTATTTTAAGAAAACAAAAAGTTTATCAGCTTACTGAAAGCTTTCAATTGGTAACTAACTGTATGTGGCATCACCATTGTTCCAAATATCAAATCTCACAATTTTAACATTATTCCCAAAGATCTGCCAATTCTTGCTTTGAGTTTCATTTACTACTTCTGCAACACACTTAACTTTGAGAACTTATGCCAGTTTTTTTAAGAGGAAAAGATGGGCACACATGCTATGCATGTGCTAAACTCCAAGTTAGATCTCTTGTATAGAACAGCACCCAGAGCACCCCTTGGTGTGGCCAGCAAGCACTGTCTAGATGATTCACACAGAAACATTCTCCAAGCTCCCTACTATTTTATCAAAACTTCTTTTTGTGTTGTTTTTCCTTCTTCATAAATCATCACTCTTTCCTTATATGCAGGTCAAAATATGTCAAAGTTAACCTGATTCTATACATTCTATTATGCCCATACATCAAGTATATGAGTAAACTGTATTAGCTCTACCTTTAAGATATATCCTAAAGCTAATTGCTTTTCACTAAAATCAGTCTACTGTGACTACCATCACCTTCGGTTTGAATTTAGCATTAACTGCTACATGAGTTTCCTTTTTGCTCTTAATCTAGTTGCCCCTCCCCTCCCTAAAAAAGAACACAAGTGCGCGCACACACACTTTTCCATATCATGATCAGAGTGACTTTTTACCTTAAGAGCATGCCTTGCACGCAGCTAACCCAGGACGGACCAAGGTTCGATCCCCCAAGATAGGAGCGCTTTCTTTTTTGTGTGTGTTTTTGTTTTGTTTTTGGGTCACACCCGGCATCCCTTAGGGATTACTCCTGGCTCTACACTCAAAAATCGATCCCAGCAGGCTCAGGGGACCATATGGGATGCCGGGATTCAAACCACCGTCCTTCTGCACGCAAGGCAAACGCCTTACTACTGTGCTATCTCTCTGGCCCAATAGGAGCGATTTCTGAGCACATATCCAGGAGTAATCCCTACTCATCACTGGATATGGCTTAAAAACAAACCAAAAAAAAAAAAAAAGAAAGAAAAGAAAAGACCATGTCACTCGCCTATGTAAAACGTTTCAGTGCTTTCCCATTATGATGAGTATAGAAGCCAAAATCCTTCATGGTTCATGTGTTATGCATGCATCCTTATCACCCATATCACCTTAAACTCATCTTACCTTACTTCTTTCCATTCCAGTCTTATTGAGCTATTTAATGTTCCTCAGAAAGTCTACCACACATTCTTTTAGTGTTATTTCTTTTGCATAAAACAGTTTCAACTTACTAGTAGTGCAGCTCATACCCTCATCTCTTTACTCATTTGTTTTGCAAGGAGAAGCTGGTGTTGGAGCCATAACTGGGAGGGCTCAGAGGCTACTCCTAATTCCAGGGACCATGTAGGGTTGGAACACATATATTGAATGTGAAAGATGGAAAAAAGGGAGTCTAGAGAAAAAAAGAGGAAGGTGGAGTTCTAGAACTACAAAACACCTGCTTATAGTGTGAGGATATGAGTTTGATACTGGCATCTGCAGCTCTGCTGCAACTAAGTGCCTAATCTCCACCAGCAAACAGCTAGGTATGTACAAGACTGCAGCTGAACATGAAAAAAATAATGCTCCATATCATTTATCATCAAGGAGATACAAATCAAAACAACATCTCACACCATATAGATGACACACATCAAAAAGAACAAAAACAATCAGTGCTGGTATAGATATGGAGAGAACAGAACTCTCATTTACAGCTGTTGGGGATGTTAATTTGTCCAATGGAAAACAATCTGAACATAGCTCAAAAAAAAAAAAAACTGAGGAGTGAGCTCAAATACAATCCAGTAATATTTTTCTTAAAAATACACTCAAGGGGGCCCGGAGAGATAGCACAGCGGCGTTTGCCTTGCAAGCAGCCATTCCAGGACCAAAGGTGGTTGGTTCGAATCCCGGTGTCCCATATGGTCCCCCGTGCCTGCCACGAGCTATTTCTGAGCAGACAGCCAGGATTAACACCTGAGCACAGCCGGGTGTGGCCCAAAAAATAAACAAACAAACAAACAAAAAATACACTCAAGGGTCCCAAAAACACAAGGCAGAAAAGGTATCTGAACTCCTATGTTCATCATCACTATTAACAATAGCCAGAATTTGAAAAAAATCTAGGTAACCCAGTACAGATGAGTGGCTAAAGAATCAGTGGTGTATATCTGTACAATGGAGCATTATGCAGCTGTTAGGAAAAATGAAGTCATGAAATTTGCTTACATGGATGGATATAGAGTGTATTATGCTGAGTGACATGAGTCAGTGGGAGGGAGAGACAGAATAATCACACTCATTCATGGGATATTAAAAAAGAAACAAACCCCAAAACACAGTATGAAAATAATACCACAAAACAGAAATAAGGATCAGGAAGAGTGGTCCAGGGTGGGAGGTTTGTAACAAAGGGGGACTGCGGGGAGTGCAACGAGGGCAAAGAAGTGACCACTATAACAATAATAGTTGGAAATGGATATCAAAAGAAAGTAAAGTGATATAATGATAGCCCTTGTACCCATGTTGTGAAATAGGCACACATGTTTTTTCAATCCCAGGCTGACAGGTGTGATACAGGTAGAGTAGCCACGAAGAATTAATAAACCAGATCATTAAGGAAAGAAACATGGAGTCAGTGGCTTTTTGCCTCGTGGTATCTCTCAGAACACCAAGTCAAAACTGCTCTTGCTTTATTCTCAGTACTTATTCAACCAGATGGGGTAGAGTAGAGCATGATCCAGGTGGAGTTTTATATACCAAAAGGCTAGGTGAAAAGGAAAGAGGATAATAGGTTATTGGGAAAAGAGGATTTGTTTTGGGTTAAAATCTGAGTGTCATCTTGCACATCATCAGTAAGAATATTGCAAACCAGGGGGCCAGGCGATGGCGCTGGAGTTAAAGTGCCTGCCTTGCCTGCACTAGCCTAGGATGGACCGCGGTTCGATCCCCCGGTTTCCCATATGGTCCCCCAAGCCAGGAGCAACTTCTGAGAGCATAGCCAGGAGAAACCCCTGAGCATCACTGAGTGTGGCCCAAAAACCAAAAAAAAAAAAAAAAAAGAATATTGCAAACCAGAGTGCCAAAAGGAAAAAAAGGGTGTGAAGGGAGTGTGTCTCTCTTATATAAAGGCAGGTGGGAGAGAAACTGGGGACACTGATCGTACACTGCTGATGGGATGGTTGTTTGGAAAATTGTATGAAACTTAACCATCAACAACTTTTTAACTCTGTATCTCACAATGACTCAATTATTTTTTTTATTTTTATTTTTTTTTGGTTTGGGTCACACCCGGCAGTGCTCAGGGGTTACTCCTG
>PVKC010040558.1:0-12316 GCA_004027635.1 Crocidura indochinensis | reverse complement strand
AGAGAGACAGAGACAGAGAGAAAGACAGAGA
Source organism: Crocidura indochinensis (assembly GCA_004027635.1). Taxonomy (NCBI): domain Eukaryota; kingdom Metazoa; phylum Chordata; class Mammalia; order Eulipotyphla; family Soricidae; genus Crocidura; species Crocidura indochinensis. The sequence goes on along the minus strand of PVKC010040558.1, from coordinate 12,285 downwards.
GACAGAGAGAGAGACAGAGAGAAAGAGAAAGCAATTCAGTGTCAAGTTGGAGTGGTACTTGGGGGGATATGTGGGGTCAGCTGCATGTCCCTTGGATAAAGGAGCTTTTCCAAGAAGATGACCCACTCTGCAGCCAGCTAAAGGAGAGCCAGGAGAAGAGCGAGGAGTTCAAATGAACACCTGCCTCCCACTTAGTGCTTGGGAACAAAGGAAGCTTCTTTGTTACCTGAATCAAAGAATCGTCTGTCCCTACTCCCAGTCAAGGATACTCCAGTGCTGCAGGCAGCGGAAGACCTTGGCCATGTGGGAAGTCACTGCTGCCCGTTTTTAGCCTTGCATTGCCAGGATTTGCAGGACATTCTAAGGGGCTGTTTGTGTATTCACAGCATGTTCAGCAGTGGGAACACAGGCATGTGCTACTGGCTTATCTTCCTGCATGTCACTGAGCCTTATGCATCCCACACACACCAGATTTTCATTAAAGGGCATGGGAAGGTCTTCATGTATATAATGATGTCTCATGGTGTTTGTGCATCTCTCCCTTGTAATAAGAATGATTATTCAGGCCCACAGAAGGTTTCTCTTCGCCACTAGCTGGTTCTGAATAAACACATTTGGGGAAAGGGGGAATTGTGCCCATTTCTTTCTTCCTATTTTTAAATATACTTCATTTAAAGAGCATGTATCACAAGTTGACATGGTTGATCTTAAAAGATTTGTTTCTAAATAATTGAGAGCAAAAATTATTTTTAAAATAATATAAAGAAAAATAAGGAAGAGAAGAGGAGAAAATAAAAGTACAGTGATAAGCAAATTTGTGAAAATTATTGTATCTCTGATGAGGTCATTAAGTCATCATGAGGAGATTTAGTTAGCTCTTGTTGCTAGCAGATCATTCTGTTATTTCATTTATTTCTGGCATTAGTTGACTTCAGTTCTACAGTGACATCTAAATTCCTTGTGTTCCTATGGGGGTGACAGTATTAAACAAAATGAAATTGTCACAGAGCCGCAAATGTGGTCATGCAGTCCAGGAATTTCAAGCACTGTTACTGATACTACAGTTTTTTTTTTTTGGGGGGGGGGGGTGTTTTAAACTTCCAGAACTTCTGGAAGCATGAGAAGGAAGGGGTGTAGGCGATTGCCCATATTCATTCCAAAAAAAGTCCTGGTGGTATGTGCCCAAATACTGGCATATCTGGAGTTTGGTCATATTGGTGTCTGCAGAGAGCCATAGAGAATGTTACTCCCTATTATTAGGCTTTTGTTGTATTATCTGGGTTTTGTAGCTGCTGTTAAGAAAAGATGGGACATCCCAGCTCACGTGGAAAACATTTCCACAGCCTCTGGGGAAGAGCAGAGGGCAAAACTAAAACACGCTGCTCTGACTTAGCAAAGGACTCTGATGGCTGCTGTAGGAGGCAGGAGTGTTGTCATCCTGCATGCTGGCATCAAACCCAGCCCTCCTGTAGGTACCTTTAGCAATCCTGAGAGTAATGCACTTCCTTCAAAAAACAAAAAACATTATGTCACACCAGTTCTGTCCTACACATAAATGCTTCAGCAGCATTGATCCTGCTAGGCACAAACCTACCTGGGCAAGAGGCTCCAGACGACTCTGCTCCCATCACCTCAGCAGCAGAGGCTGGCATCTGGGTGAAGATTACACACTGAGACCAGATTGGGGGGATTGGTCTGGGCATGGTCATTGGCAAATCTCATGTATGGGATCTTCTGTAGCAATCCTGCCTCAAACACCTACTGGATTCACCCTAGAAATGCTTGGCTGAATCCCCTGGCAATTGGAGTGTCAGAAAATGAGGGATTCTTCTTTGGGGAGACCTTGCCTAGCCAAAGCACAGCATAACTCTGTTCTTAAAGGAGGAGCAGACACCAAAGTTGAAAAGTCAGTGATGCATCCATGCTACATCTAATCTAAAGTTTCGATCAACAGAATTAGGCTCTTCCCTATCCTGAGAGCACTGAGCACTTGGACGTGCGTATCCTGAATTATTTCTCTTCTTACTGCAGGAAACCTTGTCCATCACGTGCTCATCTCTGACATTTCCTGTGATGAAACAGAGCCACCAAGAAATTGCCATGTTCTCCCACTGTGTCAAAATTGGAAATTGACAGGTCTGAAAGCTTAGGGCCCACTCCCTGCTGCTCCCTGCTCTGCTCAGGGCTGAAGTATCCAGCGTCCATCTATCCTAACTCCCCACAGCATCTGGTTCTGAGGGAAACATGATTCCACATTGTGTTGAAATCGAATATCCCCGAAAGACTGTTGAGGACATTTTTTATCCTTTTTATTTGTCTTTTTATCCTTCTGACACTAAGGAAGTTTGTTTTTGTTTTTTGTTTTTTGTTTTTGTTGTTGTTTGGCTATTGTTGTTTTTTTTTTTTTTTTGGTTTTTGGCCCACACCCAGTGACGCTCAGGGGTTACTCCTGGCTATGCACTCAGAAATCGCTCTTGGATTGGGGGACCAAACCATGGTTCATCCTAAACTAGTGCGGACAAGGCAGACACCTTACCACTTGCACCACCACTCCAGCCCTGTTTTTGTTTATTTTTAAGAAGCAAAACTAATCCTATTTGCTTCATGATAAGGAGAAAGTATGTTAATATGTTACATGACTACTAGCTAAGACTGTTGGCAGCTCTTGTTGCAGGGGGGATTATTTTTGTTCACAACTGAAAAATGTGAGGCCTCCACATAAAATAGTACTTTAGGACTGAAGCAAAAGTCAATATGGAGGGCCTTGTTTTGCATACAGCCAACCCAGATTTAATCACCAGCATTCTATATGGTACTGAGTACCACCAGGAGTAATTCCTGAGGACAGAGCCAGGAGTAACTCCTCAGCACTGCTGGTGTGGCTCAAAAATAGCATTTTTGTTTTCTGGTCATGTGTCTCTTACCATACATAGGAAGTTTTTATGAAACTGTTTGCATAGTTACACTCCAGGGCCCCAGAGATTAGGAAACCAAGACTGGTCACTTGTTCCAAATGGATCTGGAAATGGTCAACATTTGTAGCTGTTTTTATAAATTTTTAACTTTAGCATGATTAGCAACATCATATGCACCTCTTTTGTTTTTTGGTTGGTTTTTGTTTTGTTTTGTTTGTTTGTTTTGGGGCCATCCCCAATTGTTCTTAGGACTTCTAGTTTTTGTGCTTAGGATCACTACTGAAAGTAGTTGGGGGACTGTTGATGGTGCTGGGGATCAAGCCATGATTATCTGCCTACAACATAGTGCCTTGACCTCACACTGTCCTTCTAGCATCCATAGACACATTTTAATAGACTTTTTCAGCATACTTTGGTGTCATGTAGTGTTCACTGTGTAAAGCACTTGTGCCTTTGGCATCTTCTGGAATGGGCACCATGGCCAGTACTCTGTCTACTCAAAGACAGTCAGGGATTTGTCTGACGTGAGTCGGCTGGAAAACAACTTTGAGTTCATCTTGTTCCCTCTTCTGTGCTCCCATGGGGAGCATAACTTCAACATCAGCAGCTTTGCAAATAGCTGCATCTTTCCTCCCTGCTTGCTGTTTTCACTCCATCTTCCTTACCAACCCAGTCTCCAAAATGACTGATTTTAGGGTACAAATGTTTCTCTTCTACCACCTCAGTGGTGTTCTTGCTGATGAGGAGCTAGAATCCAATTGTAGGGCCCATTTCCAGAGTAACTTACATAGTAACAAACTCACATATTCAGGTCTTTTCATCTATCCAAATCTTCTCAGTCAGGCGAAAACGCCTTCATGAATGGAATCTAGGACAGTTTCTGACTTGCAAAGCAGCAAGAATTGATGCAAAATAGTACTCGGGAGCTAAAGCAAATATATACTCATTAAGAGCTATTTGCAATTAGGGCGAGCTGAGCGGTTTTGTGTGCACTGCCTGAGCATGATAAAGGATAGAGACGATTTTAGCATCACTTAAGACAAAGCAACTTAAACTACTGATCACACCACTGAGGAACTCTCGTCCGACCCTGTAGCCTAGAATGTTCTTTCCTCACTGTATTCCAGGTTCCTACAGGTTTGGGTCTCAGGTCTCACAGCACTGCTTTATGTGAATGCCCCGAATGACAGACCAAGTCCCCCACAAAGACCTGCAGATTGGCAGCAGGGAACAGAGACTCTGGAAGGAGCCAGAGAGTATATCAGTGAGCCCTTTGGGAACTTCCAGTCTTGAATTTCCTAAAAACGAAAAACAATCCTGGAGTGTATGGTCTATTTCTTTGAAAAATGTCATGAGTGTTCTTTTAGAGACTGTATTAAAGCTGTGCAATGCTTTGGGAAGTACAGTTGGGGCAGAAAAGGGACCACTGTTGACAATGATATTGGGAATGATCACTCTGGACAATCTGGACAAGAACTGAGTACTGAAAGGAAGGAGAACGATAGTCATGATACCCCCTCAGTATTGCAAACCACTGTGTCTGAAAGAAAAGGAAGAGAGAGGGAGAGAGAGAAAGAGAGAGCTAGAGAGAAGAAAAATGTCTACTCCAGAGTCAGGCAGTGTGGGAGAGTGGAAGGGAAACTGAGGACATTGAACATTGGTGGTGGAAATGTAACCTGGTGAAGGATGTTGGACATTGTATGACTGAAACTCAATCATGAACAACTTTGTAACTAAAAAAATCAACTTATGAACAATATAATTTAATCATAATGTTTAAATAAAGTAAAAAGGGAACCCTGGAGGATGCTCCATGAGAAATGTCACCAATTCCAATGGCACTTTGAGGAACCTGGCATTCAGCTTTCCAGAACTTTCCCTGATCTTGATAGATTATTTCTTTCCTCTCCTGGATTGGACACTCACTCAATCCCCCTGTAGTACATGCGAGCACTCCGGACCATGAAGAACCATAGATACAACAGAAGTGGATCAGCCCATTTGTACCTAGTATTAGCTAGCGTGACATTGATTGATTGATTAGGTCCCAACCAGAACAATAATGGCCTTCAGCTTGTGGACTCACCTGCTACTCTCTGCTCCAAGGTCCTGTAGCAGGTCTGAGAAATGGCCTGTCTGTAGGCAGGAGCTTTCTCAAGCACCTGTTGTCAATTTGCTGAGCAAGTCTGGTATGAGCCTGTGAAGCAAGACCTTTGTTTCTGTAAGGAAATAAAATTATTGTTGATGTTGCTTTGTTTGTTGGGGAACTATACCCAGCTTTGCTCGGGGGGTTACTCCTGACTCTGCACTCAGGAATCACTCTTGTAAGACTCAGAGGGCCATTTGAGATACCAGAGATTGAACCTAGCTCAGTGGCATGCAAGGCAATTGCCCCACCTACTGTGCTATATCTCTCTGGCCCCAGAAAACAAAAATTCTTGTTTGAATTATGCTATTGGATACTTGGATAATATTAATGATTACTGCTGTGCCAAAGACAGACACCAATAGCACTTAGTAATTATACTCTCGTAGGTACTTGAAGGTACTCTCTCTCCTTAGATTACTCTAACAGATGTAAATATTGCTCTAAAATGTATCCTAATGTTACTACCTAATGCTGATACTACTGTAAATACTATAGATATTAATCACGTCTTCTTATATAAAATCCTGTGTATTGATTTGACTTTCACAATTACTGTAGACCCTGCTCTAATAGTACCTCCTTGTGTTACTTCAGTAGATATTATTAGATAGTAGACTAGAGGTATCTCTAAATGTTCTAGGTACTGTAGGTATTTCTCTGGTTCTGTCAACTAATATTACTCTAACACCTTGTTTCCCAAGTACAGATTCGAGCCTGCTAGTGGATGCTAGATCATGGGAAGAGTATGATTGGGGTAAATTTCCTTTTGTTTTGCTTAAAGTAGATCCCCAGAAGGAGATAGAGTAATTGTTTTAGGATGGAGTAGTGGACCAAATGGCTTTGGGAATTCTGCCCCAGTAAATATTACTCTAGTATTGACTACTAATATCACACAAGATGATGACATAAGTACTACTCTGACCTAATCAATCAATGTCACTCTATCTGGTCACACCTAGCTGGTACTAGGTGCAAATGGGCTGGCTCCACTTTCGTTGGATCCATGGTTCCTCATAGCCCAGGAGTGGTCCAATACACTGTAGGAGGATTGAGTCAGTGTCCAGTTCAGGAGAGGAAAGAAATAATTTCAGAATGATTGTCACAATCAGCTATCTCCTGGGTAAGACTCAGAATGTTAATCTAAGGTCACCTGAGTTAGGACAGCAAGAGGAGAGAAGAATCCAAGCTTTCAGCAAAACTCCCACAAGGTACAATGGGACAGAAGCAGCATGTGACCATGGCCCACAGCATCTACATTCCCAATGTTATTTTCAAGTTGGTGTTTATGGCCATTCTCCTAAGTGTTTCCAGTATATGTAAAGCACGGTTTCCATCCAAGAAAGAATTCAAGAGGAGCTGTCAAATATCCAAGACTCTTATTTTGAGAATCCTCTGTCATTCCTGGAGGATGTTCTTATAAGAAATATAGAAGATTGGGGCCCGGGAGATAGTATGGAGGTAAGGTGTTTGCCTTTCATGCAAAAAGTCATCGGTTCAAATCCCGGTGCCCCATATGGTCCCCCGTGCCTGCCAGGAGCAATTTCTGAGCATGGAGCCAGGAGTAACCCCTGAGCGCTGCCGGGTGTGACCCAAAAACCAAAAAAAAAAAAAAAAAGAAAGAAAGAAATATAGAAGATAGGTCTGCATGTATGGAGAGAGAAGTGAAATCATGTGTTTGTATGGATTGCTGGGAAATACACTGAGAAAAAGAAATGACACTAGTAAGGAAGCAAACATCAAGCCCACATGTAAGGATTTGGCATTGGTGATGGGGGTGATTCTGCTGACCCTGCAGGTACCCATCAGCCTCAAACACCTCCACCACCAGCATCCCTGGACCTCAGGAACCTCTACTACTAGCACCTAGGGACCTCAGACACCTCCATTGTCCCAAGCAAATTAGCATCATGGGTGACTGTACATTTTTGTCAGAGAAAATCATTCAATTGTATGTTTCATAGCAGAGGTTATTATCCAATCTGGTCACTGCATCTGCCCGCTACCCAAATGCCCACATTTGCTATTTCCATGCAAGGGCCTGGGAGTGCCTCTCGGTTTCCATGGAGACCAGCGGCAGGTTGCTGGCCTCACACTCACTAGATGCCCAACTGCAAGCTGAGTCAGGGTGTGACCCCCTGTTTCCAAACTGCAGGAGGGAAGGAACATCTATTGAGCACCAGCTGTCTTTCGTCATCATATTAGGTGGGTTCTGTTCTTGGGGAGCTGTCTAGCCTGCGGAACAATGGCATCAGGAGGGAAGCAGGAGGGGTCTATGAGCCTGCTGGAAAGTTTCATCTTCTGTGGGGGGGCCAAAACTCAGATGATTCCCATGTCCTCCAGCTCATGAATACTAAGGTCTGAGTAAAACTGGAATGCTGAGTCAGATGCCCTCTGGAGCACTGTCCTTTGATCCTTCCAGATAGTTGTCCAAGACAGTCTTTGTGTGGTTCAAACTGTCTGCCTTTCAGAGTTGACCCAGAGTTCCTCTGTCTTAGTTATGTACATAAATATGATGTGCAGTCCCATGGGAGCCTGTGGTGGTGAGGGTGTTGCGCCTTCTCTGTTTATGCCTCTTAGCAGGCAAAAGTATGAAAACGTGAGAAAAACATGAGCTGAATCATTCTGAGGCCCAGAGACACTAACCTTATGGCAGAAAGTGAAGAGGGCAGGATGAGAAATCACAGTGGGGTGCATTTCTGTTGGGTTATTTGACACAATGGACAAGCTCGTTCCATTGCCAACCCCTCCCATGTGCAGACTGTGTACCCCTGCTGCTATTTCTGAAGCGGTGGCTGTAGGGTGGCAAGCAATCATCAGGGAAATTTCCTGTTGAGTGTTGAAGTCATGGAAACCTGCTGTTCTCTTCTGACCGGATGATCCCTGCTGTGGCTACATTTGCTGTTCTTGTTGCTTAAACTAAACTAAACTGTTGCAGACTGTCCTGACCTTGGGGGTCATAATTTGCTGAAGCCTCCCAGGCATTTCAGGAGCATCCCTCTCAGACTTCCCGGGAGGTCACCATCCCTCCTGTCCAGGCATCTCATCTTCCATGGGCAACCCAGTGTGCAGACCCAGAGCACCATATCCTGGAGGCCTGGATTTTTCTCTTCCTCTCCTGCCTTGCCTGCAACCCATCAATGCATCATGCAGCTTGTTCTCTAGAATGTCACCCACCTCTTTCCCTTGTGGCCACTCCATCCCAGTCATTGATGACCACTTCCTCAATGTCACCTATCCTAGTCTAGCTCTCTCCTCCTCCTACTGCTACTCTTCATGCTCCTTCTCCCCCTCTTCATCCTCTTCACCCTCTTCTCTTCCTCCTCCTGCCCCTCCTCCTTTTGCTCCTATTCTTACTCCTCTTTTTCCTTCTCTTCCTCCTCCTCTTTTTATCTTCCTCCTCCTTCCCCTCTTGCTCCTCCTCTGGCCCTTCCTCCTCTTCCTTCTCTTCTTGGCAAGCAGAGCCAGAGCCATCTAGAAGACTTTAAGGTCAGATACAGTCCCTGGTTGATTCAGGTCCCTCTCTGGCTTCCACATGTCCTGGGAATAAAGATCTACATCTTTCAAATTCAGATACGCTCATCTCCTGCTCAATGCCCAGTGCCCTTGCCTCTCACACCCCAGCCCATCTGTTCACCAGCCCTCCTCAACGGGCTCTTCCTCACCCTCACCATCTCAATACCTTCTGGCTCAGGGTTCCCCCCAGCCTCTGTGGAGCCATTGGTACTCCACACTCTCTGTAGTCACCCCACTTGGTCATTGCCATGTCCTCTGAGGTTGCAGGACTATCCCTCCATTGTGCTCACCCCCTCACACACACTGCTTCTCCTTGACTTTACGTAATCATTCTAGAATCATCTCTGTTGAATGAAGGTGCCATGGGGTCTCTCTTATATTGTGGGTTCCCAGGTCAGACAAAGGGTCATGTGTTCTGCTCTGAATGAATATGTCATTTCATGAAAGACCCTGCATGACTCACACCATCATTAGTTCACAGTTATGAAGCATCTAATTGGTGATAGCCTAGTTCCTTTTAAATAATACCCATTCCATTGACATTTAAATTCTATAGCTAGTAAGCAGAAATTCATGGAAAGTATTTTACTATAGATTTTAGATGATTTTAGTGTGGGCTAATTCAAGAGTTCTTGTGATGAAATCAATGGCTTACCAAGTCGTCCAAGAGAGGCTTTACTTAATTTCAGCACTTTAATTTTAAGTTGATAATGTGCTATGAGAGCTTTAAGAGTTATGTTCATATCTCATAGTAGTTCAATGAAAGGCTTATTAAAACTAATTATTAAAAAGACCAAAGCTATACATTATTTACAATTTTTTTCAGTTTTGTTTAGACATTTATATGGTCATAAAGAGTCATTTGTTGTCTAAAACTCATCTTTCAAACACAGACATATGTCTAATTAATAGTGTTCAGGTTGCATTTTTTCTATAATAATCATAATTTCATTTATACACTTGATATACAAGCTATTATCTGAATCTCCTTGACTTTTTCTGATACCAGACCAAGCTGCCTAGTTACTAGGATTGTCTATGTTCTTCAGAAGCCTGCAAGATTAGCGTGCTTGACTAATATCTGAGTCACTGAAGTTCTTTGTTATAAAAGAACTATCTTCAACAAATTAGGACCAGGGCTGCAATTTCTATTAATTAAACAACTTTTCAAGTGTGAGCTACTAATGCTACATGTTGGCATCAACATGTCAAAATTCTTTTTGTTTTATTTATTTTTTAATTTTGATCAACGTGGATTGCAAATCTTTCACAGTAATATTTTAGGTACATAGTGATATTGAATCAGAGGCATTCCCACCACCAATATTTTCTTTCCTCCACCCCTGTTCCTAGCTGATATCCCCTCCAGGCTGCTAGTATAGGCGGTCCGCTCTGTGTCTAGTATGTTATAAATTGGGTATAGATTCTGTTGTCATTGGTTTTAAATTTGATGCTTAAGTTCGATCTTTTTTTATTTCTACTTAATGTTCATATGACTGTTTGGTCTTGTTACCCTTCATTATTTCCCCATCCATTAGTGGGGCAAAACAAGCTGATTCAAGTTGTGTGGTTCTGTTTGAGGAAAATAGAAATAATAATAATAACAATAATAATAATAATTAAAATGGGGCTAAAATCAAATAAGCAAAAAAATGAGAGGAGTCCTTCTGGAGGCTATATCTATCAGTTTAAGAGCAGGGAGGGAGAAGGAAAAAAACATAACAACAATACAAAAATATACAAATAAAATAAAAGATAAAAAACAAATCAAACAAAAAAACCTGAAAAGCACCAGAGCAATATAGGCATACAATAACCACGATCTTGACATCAAAACAAAACAAAGAACAAAAGAAAAAAAAACAGCAACAAACAACAGCAATAACACAACTAAAAAAAATTGATTTGTGCTTCCCTTTTTTATTTTTATTTTTTTGAGACCAATGTGAATTACAGGTCTTTCACAGTTGTATTTCAGTTACATAGTGACAGTGAACTAGGGCTGTTCCCACCACCAGTGTTGACCTCCCTCTCTCCACCATAGTTCCCAGCATGCATCCCATGCCTCTAACCCGTAGCCCCCTAGACAGCTAGTATAACAGGTTCATTTTGTGTATAGCTTTTATAGTTTGGCCTCTTGATTCTACTGTTATTGACATTGCTTTGGGTATTTGGGTATTTAGGGCTGACAATTTTTTATTTCCACTCTATGCTCCTGAGACCGCTTGGTCCCTGGGTCCCAGCCACTTTTATTTTTTCTTCCTATCTAAAAGCTATAAATATAAATAAAATTTAAAAGAAATAAAAAGAAGGGGCAAATGTGGCAAGTTTTTTTGCTTATTTGTTTTGCATAGGCACAGTAAATGTTGGAGAAATTAGAAAGAAAAATTTCTTGGTCTAAGAGATACAGGGTATATCTACCATTGAAGCATGCATACTGTCATGAGACTGACTATAGGCTCTGGGCATGTTAATTGTCAACCTCCAAGGTCTCGCTTTATGGTCCCAGGAAAAGTTCTGCTCAGTCAAGGTTGTTACTGTCAGTCTTCTTTAATTAGTGATCTTGGTTTTTGCACAGATTCTATGATGGAGGGTCTTCTGATTTTATCTCACTGTTGGATGGTGAGGTAGGGCCACCCTTAGATTAAGTTGTTGCTGCTTCCTCATCATTAGGGTATCATATGAATCTAACCTGGCGCAAGTTGGTGCTAGAGCAATATTAAGGCCTTCTCTAGAGGAGAGGTTGATTCCTGATGCTGGTGCAGGGAACTGTGCCGGTTCTAATGTTGGGATTCAGAGATCAGGGTTGGCCAGTCAATGTCTGATCACACGAGATCTAAGTCAAGTCCCCAGGATGATTGTTCAGGGTGGAAGACGCCTCTGCATTATAAAGTTCAACATGTCAAAACTTTTTTTTTTTTGGCTTTTTGAACCACACCTGGTGATGCTCAGGAGTTACTTCTGGCTCTGTGCCCAGAAATCACTCCTGGCAGGCTCAGGGGACCATATTGGATGCCAGAAATCGAACCTAGGTCCTTTCCAGGTTGGTCACTTGTCAGGCAAATGCCCTACTGCTATGCTATCTCTGCTATCTCTCCAGCCCCCATGTCAAAAATTCTTAAAATCTGGTCACAATTTTATGCTACTGCTTTTCAATGATAAAAAAGAAATTTTAATCACCCATTGTTGAGATGACAAGAAAAAAATAACCACGAAAACAAAAACAGGAAACACCATCCTTTTTTGGTTTGTGGTTGTGATTTTTTTAAATATTTTTATTTTTAATTATGAGAACAAAGATGCAAAGAGAGAGGACAAGGTAAGGTTACAGAAGGGCAATCACAAGTAACATAATTCTCAGAATAAGTCCCCTTGCTGATGTTAACTTTGAACTTTTGGTCAATGAACATTAAGATAAATAAAACAGAATCCATGTACAATTACATTGTCAAGTCCCCAGATTATATTATTATAATTATTATATAATTATATACATTATAATGTTTCTTAATGGCACACGAGGCTATCTAGAGCCATAAAACTTATGTAACTCCTTAAACATTAGAGGCATACTATTTTTTAACATTTCCATGTACATGTATATTAGTTGAAGTTAACCTCAAAACTTTAAGTGGGTTTTTTGTAAGGATTAGCGTCAAAGGAGCACAGTAAAAAACGGTGTTAGAGTGGCAGTTGTTGTTTGCATAG
>PVKC010040557.1:0-12314 GCA_004027635.1 Crocidura indochinensis | reverse complement strand
CCCCCAGGGCCCGATTAAGCAGGCGTGGCCCTGAAGACCCACCTGGTGTAGGGGGGCCTCAGTCCCCTGGACTATGTGGTCAGCCCAGGGGTCCTATGGCTAGACATTCTGCCCAGATCCCCCAACAAACCAGTAAAAACCACAGAAAATCCTGGCATGTGGAGTCGAGAAAGGAACTCTTATCCACTGCTGGTGGGAATGCCGTGTAGTTCAACCTTTATGGAAAGCGATATGGAGATTCCTCCAGAAAATGGAAATCGAGCTCCCATACGATCCAGCTATACCACTCCTAGGAATATACCCTAGGAACACAAAAATACAATACAAAAACCCCTTCCTTACACCTATATTCATTGCAGCATTATTTACCATAGCAAGACTCTGGAAACAATCTAGATGCCTTTCAACAGACGAATGGCTAAAGAAACTGTGGTACATATACACAATGGAATACTATGCAGCTGTCAGAAGAGATGAAGTCATGAAATTTTCCTACACATGGATACACATGGAATCTCTCATGCTGAGTGAAATAAGTCAGAAAGAGAGAGAAAAACGCAGAATGGTCTCACTCATCTATGGGTTTTAAGAAAAATGAAAGACATTCTTGCAATAATAATAATTTTCAGACACAAAAGAGAAGAGAGCTGGAAGTTCCAGCTCCCCTCATGAAGCTCACCACAAATAGTGATGAGTTTAGTTAGAGAAATAACTACATTTTGAACTGTCCTAATAATGAGAATATATGAGGGAAATGGAGAGCCTGTCCAGAGAACAGGCGGGGGGTGGGTAGGAGGAGGGAGATTTGGGACAATGGTGATGGGAATGTTGCACTGGTGATGGGTGGTGTTCTTTACATGACTGAAACCCAAACACAATTATGTATGTCATTAAGGTGTTAAAATAAAAAAATTTAAAAGAAAAAGAAAGAAAATGTGCACAGTCGTGTAGTGAAGTGGAGCCAAAGTGCTCTTCTGCAGCCTCTTTTCAGCCCACTCCCATGAGGTCCGCAGGAGAGGAAAGGATAAATAAACACAAAGATAAGACAGGACTCACAGTTCTTCACAGTCAGTTCCACTAGGCAGGCGTGGATTCGCAGAAATTCCCAGCCTCACGTCACAAACAGGGGACCTTGCTTTTGCAGAGTACTCGCTTCTTGCCGGTTTCACTTTGTTGAGGTGTTCCTGGGCAATTCCGCCCTAGAATGCACCTCTGGGATAGCGAGTTTTTTTTCCTTTGGAGCCGATTTGGCCCACTCCCAGGAGATCTGGACGACAGGAGAACAAATAAACACAAAGAAAAGACAGGACTCACAGTTCTTCACAGTCAGCCCCATTAGGCAGGCATGAATTCACCGGAAAATAAACTCCTAAGATGCCTTGATAGGCAGAGACCTTGTTTCTTCCCAGACACCCCAAGTAAACTGCCCTGAAAGCCTCTAAGACCACTGTACTCCTGGCCCACATAGAAATAGTTTCATATTCACTTACAAGAAATATAACTGCACTTCCGTGTCTTTTCTAAATTAGTTGCATTAAGAGATTTTATTAAAACCGAATTTACTCTCTCTCATTTGAGATTAAGATAAATAAATTTCCCAAATCCCCCTATTTCTTTACCCCAATATCACTTAACACTCTCTTGACATCCAATTTTCTGGGGCAAGCTACTCACACCACTTTTAAGTATTTCCCAACTTGGCCATAGGTTTTATGTGTCTCTCCTGAGCAATGCTAATAAATGTGGTTTGTCTGGGGCACTGACAACATGGCCATCAGTCACTCTGAGGTGAAGCCATTGGCTAGCTAAGCCTCATCCATTCCCACTGCACCCTCCCCCACTCAGCATCACTGCATGACTCACTACATTTCCTACTAAAGGATGAAGCAAATAATAGGAGTATTATATAGTCAGAAGCTCTTATATTTGGGTCTTGTCAAAAAAAAAAAAAAGCAAAGAGCAGAAACAATGCTTGACAAACTGTGCATGTCCTACTCTAGGAGGTGTGATTGTGGAGGGAGTAGTAAGTATTCTGAGAATTCACAGATGCTGAGTGGGGGATTTGGAAGGCAACAGGGCAAAAGAAGGTATTGGAGACAGGAGGAATGTCATTTGCAGACATGGAGCAGTTTAATTTAGCCAGAACTAGTGTTCTGGGGATATAGAAAGAGATGACATTGGATTTTGTACAGGAACATTAGTGCTGCTCTATGACCCACTAAATGGAATCAGCAGTTATTTCCTGGCATGAACAAATGACACCCGAAAGCACCTGACCTGACTCAAGGCAGAAGGAGTAGCTTGGTTCTCTATTGACATACTTCCCAAACATTGTAAATGTGACCAAAAACTCTTGGAAAGATGATTTCAGGGAGGCAAAACAATTCAGCAGTGAGAGAAGATGCTTTTCCGGACCCTTTCGAAAGAAGGCCATCAGTAGGTCCAGGAATGAGTGTTCAGCTTTTACTGAGTTTAGGAGGAGCAGCTGGAAGTAGATATAACCCATGAAGAATATTAAAGTTCTGATACTATGGGCACTAAACAGACTGTGAACTAATGCACAATATAATGATGAGATGGATCAGCCAGGCAGCACCAGTAGGAGCAGGTCCCTAGTTATTAGATGTGGCTCCCTCGAGTCACAGACTCTGAATACACAGATCTGGAATGAAGTGAGGGCAGTGAACAGTTTGTTTGGAAAACTTGGGCCAGGAAGTTGGTCTGAATTAGAAAATATCCCAGCTGAGAAAAGAAAAAGGAAATGCACAGTGACCCTTCAATGGGTCGCTACCTATGAAAGACCAAAGAAGGAAGTGTCGCTACCTATGAAAGACCAAAGAAGGAGGGTCAATCCATAGAAGGGAGTACTATAGGGAATTTTTGTCCAAAGAAACTGAGGAGACTATTAACCCCACTGGCTTTGAATGACCATGAGACAGCTCACCAGTTTTTGCCTTTCACAAAGAGGTTGGGATAATTCAGGGCTAACTCTAGTCTTTCCTGGACCCCAGTATAGAATTCTACATTTATAAGTCATCTCATTTCCTCCATAGTAGTTCTGAATGGGCACTTTTATATTTGTTTGTTTGGGTTCACACCCAGCAATGTGGATTACCCCTGACCCTACACTCAGGAATTACTTCTGGTGGTACTTCTGCTGGTGTATATGACTTGGAGGACCACGTGGGATATTGGGAATCAAGCTCAGGTTGGCAGTGTCCAAGGCTAGTGCCCTACCAACTACTAAATGGGAATTTTTATAAATATTCTCAGCTAAAAGGGAGTTTCAGTAAATGAATGTTCTGAAGTCAGGGCCCTTGCTTTCTCAATTCTGTGCTTCCCTGAACTTTCTTATTGAAATGCCCATTTTCTCTTTCTCTCTGTTGAATAAGGGTGCTGAGTGCCTTGCAGAACATTGAGACAGGTGAGCACTATTCAGAGTACAAAGGAAAGAGTTAAAACCTCTATAGTCAGGTTGGGATAACAGCAGTCCAGTACTATAGCAATAGATTTGCAAATGAATTAAATTCCGGTGAGTTTACACATGAGAGGAAAATGTTTATTGACTGTATATCACACTGAGAAATGGAAAAAGATAAATATTTGTGCTTCCATTGAGACCCATTTAAAACTCCCAGACATCCATTGTATAATCTGCTGTGCAATTTGCCAAACTGTTTTTGAATTTTTTTCCCCTGAGCAGGTGATTATAAAGATATTTATTGGAGACTGTATGGGTTTCTTATTGGTGATTATGCAGTGGTTATTTATCTGTGGTGGTTTTCTTTTTATAGAAAGTGACACAGCTTAATAAAAATGAGATCTTTATATACTCTGATATGTATGTCATTATAACAAATTTCTTCTGATCAAAAATAAATGGAGAGATAGTATAGTGGTTAGCGCCCCTCCGTGATATGAAATTAGATTGAAATTAGATTCAATTTCTGGCACCACATGGTCCCCTGTGCATTGCCAGGGTGGCACAGCAACCTTGGTTTCACTGATATGTCAGCCCAAGTGACTGCAAATCACTAGTGGAGGGGACCCCAGACCTTCTGAGCACTTCTTAGGAGTCACCAAATCAGAATTCATTTGTTTTCTTTACTAACAGAAGTCACAAATCTGCAGTCTTGAAACTTGTTGTTGAAATAAAGTATGATCCAAGAGCACAAAACCTGCTTCTAAAGGCTGGGAGCTGGGTTTGAACTGGAAGATGTAGAATTTGCACACATGGGACACAACTGGAGCACAGACCATTAAGTTAAGATCAAGTGAATTATTTTTTCTTGCTGCTAAGGTATTCTCAAGCATCTGAGCATGTCTGGGGAGGTCACTGTGTATTGTCTATCTCCAGAGAAGATTGTGTGGGAATAGTGCAGTCCAGAACACTGATCCCTTGGCCTTGATCCTTCCTTCACTCACCATGCTTTGGATTCATTCCTCATTTTAAGAGTCTGATTGTTCCAAAGACAAAATACAATAAAGTATTTAGAAATAAGGTCTCACCAGTACATACATGATAGGTTTAAAGTGGGCAAGGTGATTTAAAACCAATTAGGAACCTCTAGGATGAGGCCAGGCAAATGGAAGCAGTCAAGGTAAAAAAAGGAAAAGGTTCAAGTTAGGCAAGAAAAGAGTTGATGAGTAGGGAAAGATATCAAAGATATTCACATTTTAAGGCAGCAGGAATATTTGAGTATGTGAATTTGGTTTGTAGCATTTGGCCTATTAAAGAGACTTTGGTCATCCTAGAATGTACATTCCTTCGGGTTGAGGTTCTACCTATCTAAGAACATTGTGGGCAGGATTTGGCTGATTATAGAGCAGCCTCTTTGGATGACCAGTGACTTTGCCTTGCTCTTTCCCCAAACCAGGAGCTCCTTAATGTCTGGGTCGTTGTCTTACATATTTAGGTTCCTAAAGCACCTGGTTCTATACCAGTTATATGTCAGCTACTTACTAAATGCCTGCCAAAGGGAAAGTGTGGTTGTGAAAAGGGTGGAAGGGAGAGAATAAGAGGAAAAGTGTATTTATTATTTGGCATCTGCCTTAACATTTGTTGATTGAAAGGGAAAAGGAAAAAGATAAAGTATGCAAACTATTAAACTGATATCCAGGCTGAGAAAGCATGTTGTCCAGGGTCGGAGAGATAGCATGGAGGTACGGTGTTTGACTTGCATGCAGAAGGATAGTGGTTCGAATCCCGGCATCCTGTATGCTCCCTGAGCTTGCCAAGGGGCAATTTCTGATCATAAAGCCAGGAATAATACCTGAGCGCTGACAGGTGTGACCCAGAAAAACGAAAAACAA
Source organism: Crocidura indochinensis (assembly GCA_004027635.1). NCBI lineage: Eukaryota > Metazoa > Chordata > Mammalia > Eulipotyphla > Soricidae > Crocidura > Crocidura indochinensis. The sequence goes on along the minus strand of PVKC010040557.1, from coordinate 7,001 downwards.
AAAAGAAAACATGTTGTCCAAACACAGCCAAGATCAGGAACTCAGGGTGGTAGAGGCAGGGGAGATGATCACCTCCTGTGTCCTATGGATTCTCTACTGGGGACCAGTTATTTCTCCTTCAGGGAGAACACATTTACTTTGGTTTTTCAAAGTGAAAAGAAAAGGGTCAGGTCACAAAGAATCAACAAAATGCAAAACCACCTTTTAACAGCCAAGAGATAGCCCATATGGACTGAAACCCAGAGACTGACCACCTAAACAATGTAGGCGTCTTTCAGGAAAGGGTGATTCCAAATCAAGGCTTGATTAGTTTTTGATGGTAACACAATGACCTTATCTGAAATCCTAAAAGAGTAAAAAGGTATAAGTAGGTAGTAAGGCATTTCTTTTTTGGTCCCCAACTCCACACTAATTATTACCCACCATAATAAAAATGTACTTGGTAGTATTTTTAATTTGCTTTATGAAAGATCATGTATCACATAGTTTACATAGTTGATCATGTTACATTTGTTTCCAGAGAAATTTATAAAAAAATAGAAAAGAAAAAGAAAAAAGTACAATGAATACATTTGTTTCTAGATAAGTCAAGCAAATTATTTAAAACAAAGAAGGAAAAGGAGAGAGAAAAGTACAGTAACAAGCAACTTTGTGAAAATTATTGTATCCCCCAATGAAGTAGTTAGGCCATTGTTGGAAGGTTTATTAAGCTCTTATTGTTAATTGGTGAGTCTATTATTTGTTTCTGAACATTACATGACTTCAGCTATACATTGGTATTTAAATTGGTATGTTCTTATGGGGATGACAAAGTATTAAACAAAAGTGAAGTTGTTTTGCAGTCACAAATGTGACTATGTGGTCCAGGAACTCCAAGAACTTTTGATGATAATCAGGCTTTTGTGGGGCATATGTTTAGCTTTCAGGCCTTTTGGAAGTACAAGAATATGCACTCACTCCAAAACAGATCTAGTAATATCAACCCAAATACCAACATACCTGGAGTTTTTATTAGATTGCTGTCTGCAGAGAGTCCTAGAATGAATGTTCGTGAAGCAGAACCACAGGCAAAGTGGCAATTATGGTTTATAGGTGCAGCAGGTATGGCTTCGGCAGGGCAAGGGCTTAGCCTACCCACTTCTCCGGAGATTGCCAAATTTTGGCTGTGTGGCCATTATAATCAGGATATTTTTTTGGTTTTGTTTTTGGGTCACACCCGGTGATGCTCAGGGGTTACTCCTGGCTATGAGCTCAGAAATTGCCCCTGGCTTGGGGGACCATATGGGAGACCGGGGGATCGAATCGTGGTCCGTCCTAGGCTAGCGTGGGCAAGACAGACACCTTACCCCTTCAGCCACCGCTCCAGTCCCTATAACCATGATTTTTAAAGCTTGTTTTACACCTCTTTCAAGAATAGAGTGAGTCTATGGAACTGGCAGAGTGTAGACATGGTGGCTGTGTTTCTTGGGTAGTATTTTTTTGGGCTAACATAAATTCTTTGAATTAAATAAGTCTCCTTTATAGTGCATGAAATGTAATAGATTATAGATTCTAATCTGTACCTGCTTTTATCTTAAACTTAAAATCCATTTTGGAGGTTCATTTTAAAACAAAAAGAACTGCCTTCTTTTCACTACAATAGCTACAAAGTAGTCTATTGAATAAAGGAAAAATAATTTAATCAAATGGTCTTTTATTGGTGGACATTTGTCTCTAGCCCTTTAATGTTAGACAAAACCTTTCAATGACTTACATTGTATGTGGAGTTTGTGCTTTTGAAATTTTGACCTATGATCAATGACTTTTTAGTAATTGTACCAATTTACAAGTGAGCCAGTAATGAGGACATTGCATGCTTCTTCCCAGTTTCTACAAAGATGAGAGCTCAAACTTTTATGTTAGTCAGGCTAATGTGTAGATGTTATTTGGGGTTATTTGAATTTGCATTTATATTAGGAGTGACATTATGAACCTTTAAATGAGTGCTAGAAAAAGGAAGTGCAAAGACTAATGAAAAAAGTATTGCAGACTCCACCACCTCCCTTAGGAGCTCTGGAAGGAGCACATAGTTGACCCAGGGTAAACTCAATAGCTTCCTCTAAAGCATTCCTAGAAGGTGTCCTCAGAGCCAACTTCTTGTAGAGGATCTGATTCCAGTTCTTCTACTATAAGTAAATACCATGGCTTCTGTCAAGACACCAGTTGGAGAAGGTAAAATGTAGAGATGGAGAAAATGCTCAAGAGCAAATTTGCTGCATTTCAATGTCCTACAAGGAAAGAATTTCCCTCCTGATGCTTTGCTCCCTGCCTGGTTTCCTGCTCTGCTTCCTGCCTGGTTTCCTTCTTTTCTGCATGAGGCAGCAAATAATCTCTTCAGGGCCCAGCACAAGCCAAGAAAAGTCCCCACAAATATAATCACTTCAGGGCTCTGCACTAGTTAGGCTGACTCAGTCCACGAATGGTGGAGTCAGTGGAGCCGCAGCTGTGCACATCCTCTAGCCCAGGGTGACGAACAGAATTTTTACCCTCATTCAAAATGACAAAATGCAATGTGTGTTTAATATATCATTGTTAAAATTATATGCTTTGTGTGGGTGTTTGTCTGTTTAGGCAGGTTATTGCGTGGTGTGGCTCTCTGACTCTCACAGTTTAAAATTTTGGCTCTTTGTGTCGAACTTGCCAGCCACCTAGTTAGCCTCTAAGATAAAAAGTTTAGAGTAGAAATATGAAGGATGTTCATAGAACTCTAAGAAAGCATAGGTTGAGCTGAACAGACCACAAAAACAGAAAAAAAAAACGAACTAATATAACAGAACTGAAAAACTTGGTAAATGAAATTAAAACCTCAATAGAAATCCTCTCCCACAGAGTAACATCAGCTGAAGACAAAACCAGTAAGCTGAAAAATGAGATCCAAACAGCACCATACAGCATAAGAGATTGGAAAAAACACCTTAAAGAAAATGATAAGACAATGGAAAATTACTCAAAGAATGTGAACAGATGAAAATAAAAGTCTTTGATAACTCAATAGAAAAAAACATAAGAATCATCAGAGTCCCTGAGCCCCAGGAAGAAAATACCCAGAAAAAATCATCAGTCAAGGACAACATTGCACAGGAACTCCCAGAGACAAAGATGCATGCAACCAAATCCTGCAAGCCTGAAGAGTACCAGCTAAAAGAGACCCAAAGAAAACCACCTCAAGTTAGATCCTAGTCAAAATGATGAATTCCACAGCAAGATCATAAAGGGAAATTACATTCAAATGAGCATCCTTAGGAATTACAACAGACCTGTCACAAGAAACTCTCAAAGCCAGAAGGTAGTGCTGAGGATAGTGACAGAACTCAACAAAATGAATGTTTTGTCTATATACTGCACCCAGCCAGACTCACTTTCAGGTTTGAAGGAAGTATACATAGCTTCACAGAAAAGCAATAGCTCAAAAACTTTACAGACTCAAAATCAACATTCAAAGAAAAACTGAAAGGTGTACTTTAAGACAAGACAGACCAACAGACACAACAAACTTCTACACAAAGATGACCCAAATTCCCATGAGAATTATCTCTCAATATCAATTGACTAAATGCACCTGTTAGGAGACACAGAATGACTAAAATGGATCAAAAAGCTGAATTCAACATTTTGCTGCCTACAAGAAACACATCTGGGCCATCCTTGCCAAGATTCATTGTTGTTGGCATGGTTGAGGAGAGTACAGGAGGGTTGAAGGGATGATTTTCTCTCTGCCCGCCAGGAGCCGCTCCTAGTATCCCGAAGCTCCAGGGTCCAGCCAGAAGGTCAAAGACCCAGTGAAAACTGTCTTCCAGAGGCGCTCCAGCAGAAAGGTACACTTCTTTGTCTGTGAAGGCAGGGGGCGTGTCTGACCCCTGCTGTATACGTAGCAACAGGAGAGATATTGAAAGGATCTGTTGCCTTTGCCTGCTTCTCTTCTCTTCTGTCTCCTGGAACTCTCCTATGAAGGCCAAGAAAGACCCAGCAAAAACTGTCTCCTAGAGGCTCCAGAAGAGCACAGTCGCTCTGCTTCACTTTGAGGATGCATGCTCTTTCTAACTAATGAACACCACCATAACACATAGAAAAAAATCACACTGCAAGTGTGACAATAGGGAAACGCCTTAGGCAAACACCATGCACAGAGGCTCTGATGACCCAAAAATACCAACTATCTGATTAATCTCTAAGATAAGGAGTTTAGAATAGAAATATGGTGGATCCTCATGGAAATCAAAGAAAATATAGCTCTAGCTGAACATAACACAAAGACAGAAATCAGAAAACTCCAAACAGATCTGAAAAACATGGTAGCTCAACTGAAAACTCAATGGATGACCTCTCCAGCAGGGTAACAACAGCTGAGGACAGAATCAGTGAACTGGAAGATCAAATGCAGAACAACTCCATACAGCAGAAGATACTGGAAAGGAACTTTAAGGCAAATCATCATATAATGGAAAAAGTACTCAAAGAATGTAAACAGATGAAAATAGAAGTCCTGGATAAACTCAGCAGAAACAACATAAGAGTCATTGGAGTCCCAGTGGCCCAAAAAGAAGATCCCCAAGAAGATACAAGAGTCGAACATCATCACAGAGAAACTCCCAGAGCTAAAGACTGCATGCAACCAAATTCTGCATCCCCAAAGAATACCACCTAAAAGAGGTTAAAAAAGTACCCCAAAACACATCCTAGACACAATGATGAATCCCACAGATAGAGATAGAATACTGACAACAAAAAGATCAAAAAGGAAAATTACATTCAAAGGAGCATCCTTAAGATTTACAGCAGATGTGTCACAAGAAACACTCAAGGCCAGAAGACAGTGGTGGGATATTGTGATAAGTCAAAAAGAAATAGATGATTCACCTAGAATACTGAACCCAGTCCAACTGACATTTAGGTTTGAAGGAAGGATACGTATCTTCATGGATAAGCAATAGCTCAGAAACTTTACAGATGCAAAACCAGCCTTAAAGGAAAAACTGAAAGGTCTACTTTAAGACAAAATAGACCAACAGACACACCAATCATATACAGAAAGATGACTTTAAATTCCATGATAATCATCTCCCTCAACAACAATGGACTAAATGTCCCAGTTAAGAGAGGCAGGGTGGCAAAATGGGATAAAAAAGCTAAATCCAACCTTCTGCTGCCTACATGAAACACACCTGAAGAGTCAGAACAAACATAAACTCAAAATTAAAGGCTGGAGGAAAATCATCCAAGCAAATACCACCCTTAAAAAAGCTGGAGTAGCCATATTAATATCAGACAACACAAACATTAGACTTATAATAGTTATAAGGGACAAAGATGGACACTATACTAATCAGGGGAAATGTGCAACAGGAAGAAATCACAGTACTAAACATATATGCACTCAATGAGAGAGAGACCAGAAAAATATCTAATACAATTATTGACAAATTTGAAAGAGAATATCAATAATAACACAATAATTCTGGGAGACCTCAACATGACCTTGTCACCACTTGATAGGTTAACCAGATTGAAACACAACAAAAAATATACTAGCCCTGAAAAGAGAAATGAGGGAGCCGGGAGGTGGCGCAGGAGGTAAGGAGCCTGTTGCCTTGCCTGCGCTAGCCTAGGACAGACCGCGGTTCGATCCCCCGGTACCCCATATGGTCCCCCGTGCCTGTCAGGAGCGACTTCTGAGTGCATAGCCAGGAGTAACCCCTGAGCGTCACTGGGTGTGGCCCAAAAACCAAAAAAAAAAAAAAGAGAGAGAAATGAAAGAAAGAGGACTAGTGGACTAGTGGATATATAGGAAACTCCAGAGACCTGGATATATAATTTTCCACAATGTACATGGGTCATTCTCCAGGATAGACCACATTACAGCACATAAAACATACCTTCATAAAATCAAGAGAATAGATATTCTGTAGGCTACCATCGCTGACCACAAGGCTCTGAAATTAGATGTGAACTACAAAGGGACACATCAGAAAAACTTCAACACCTGGAAATTAAACAGCCTACTACTAAACTAACAGTGGGTCCAAGATGAAAACAAAGAGGAAACTAAAACTTTCCTGAAAACAAATGACAATGAAGACAAAATGATGAGAATCTATGGGACACAGCAAAAGCAGTACTAAGAAGAAAATTTATAGCTTTGCAAGCATGCATCGGGAGGAAGAAGGGGCATACCTAAATAGCTTAATGATGCAGCTTATAAAATTAGAAAATGATCAACAAAAGGACCAAAAATAGGGAAAACAGAAGGAATTAGCAAAGCTGAGAGCAGAAATCAATGAAGTGGAAACCCAAAAAACAATCTGTAAGATCAACAAAAGCAGAAGTTGGTTGTTTGAAAATAATAAACAAGATTGATAGACCCTTGGCAAACCTCAAAAAGAGAGAAACTTGATAGCCCATATTAGAAATGAAAAGGGGAGATCACTACAGATATTACAGAAATCCAAAGGGTAATCAGAGACTACTTTGAGAAACTCTATGCCACTAAAAATGAGAATCTGGAAGAAATGGATAAATTCTTAGACTCTGATACCCTTCCACAGTTGAATAAGGAGGATGTAGCATACTTAAACACCCCCATCTCTATAGAGAAAATTAAAATGGTAATCAAATGTCTACCCCAAACAAAAGCCCAGGCCCAGTGAATTCACTAATGAATTCTTTCAAACCTTCAAGGGGAACTACTACCAATCTCTTGCCAAACTCTCTTGCCAAACTCTTTCGTGAAATTGAAAATGGGAACACTTCCAAATAGTTTTAATTGTATCACCTTGATACAAAAACAAGACAGAAAGAAATGCCACCAAAACAGAAAATTACAGACTAATATCCCTGATGAACACAGATGCAAAGATCCTCAACAAAACCCTGGCAAATAGGATCCAATGCCTCATCAAGAATGTCATTCAGGGCCCAGGAGATAGCATGGAGGTAAGGCATTTGCCTTTCATGCAAAAGGTCAT
>PVKC010040556.1:0-12310 GCA_004027635.1 Crocidura indochinensis | reverse complement strand
CCAAGCCAGGAGCGACTTCTGAGCTCATAACCAGGAGAAACCCCTGAGCGTCACCGGGTGTGGCCCAAAAACAACAACAACAAAATAATACATGTCTGGGATCAGAGTGGTAGCACAGCTTCAGACCATTTGCCTTGCATGCAGGTGACCCAGGACAGATGCCAATCTCTGGCATCCCATCTGGTCCCCAGATCCAGGAGAAATTTCTGAGTGCAGAATCAGGAGTAAGCCCTGAGCATCGCTGAGTGTATCCCCAAAACAAAAACAAAGCAACAGTACATATCTCAGGTCCGTGGATGGGGCCAATATCCAAGATGAAGAATGTAAGTAAGTCAACAGAAATTGCTTGTATTACCATTTAATTATAGGAGTCCAGGGTCGAAACGTAGTTTTGTTCTTTCTTACTTAAATTCAAGTGAGAGAACTAAAACGTTTAATTTATCTCTTTGTAGCACCCATTCTTTTTGTTGTTGTTGTTTTTGTTTTTGTTTTGTTTTGTTTTTGAGTCACACCATTTGATGCTCAGGGGTCACTACTGGCTAAGCGGTCAGAAATTGTGCCTGGCTTGGGGGGACCATATGGGATGCCGGGGGATTGAACTGCAGTTCTTCCTTGGCTAGAGCTTGCAAGACAGACACCTTACCTCTAGTACCACCTCACCGGCCCCAGCACTCATCCAATCAATTTTATTGGAATCATTCAGTTGCACAAAATATATTCATTTTAAATGTAAAATTCAGTGATGACTCGTGGATGTATTAAATTGTACAACCGCTACTTTTAATATTAAAACATATTCAATTATCTGGTTATATTCTTTATGGCCATTTAAAGATATCTCCCTCATGTCTCTCAGCCATCAGCACTATGAATCTATTTTTGTCTCTACAGGTTTGCCTTTTCTGGACATTTCATTTATATATTATGAAGTCTTTTGTGTCTAGCTTTTTCTCTTTTTGAGGTTCATCTATGTTGTTACATCATACTCTTTTTTTTTTTTTTGGTTTTTCGGGCCACACTTGTTTGATGCTCAGGGGTTACTCCTGGCTAAGTGCTCAGGAATTGCCCCTGACTTGGGGGGACCATATGTGACGCTGGAGATCAAACTGCAGACCTTCCTTGGCTAACGCTTGCAAGGCAGACACCTTACCTTTAGTGTCACCTCACATCATACTCTTTATAAAGCATCTGTCAGATCTCTACACTGCTAACTTATTCTGCTCTATTATGAGTTGTTTCTATTTTTATCTCATCATCGAATGGGAAGTATGGACAGAGACTGTTGCATAGGGAAGAGACTTTGGGACTGAGAGACAACTCTGACTTTGAGTCCTAAGGCAAAGGACACTTGATCTCTAACTTACCTTACTCAAGTTTTTGTTTTCTTGAAAGAACCACATGATATAAGGCTCATAGCAATATTTGTATAGCTATTTAAAACACTAGTTTATTATTGATGGTTATTGAGTCATGAAGTAAATGAATCACGGTTTAAAAATACAATAATTTCTCAATATTTAAAATTCTGAAGTGAAAAGTTCAATAGTAATAAATCAATAGTATATAATAGTAACAAAGAAAATACAATAGTAATATATAATAGTAATAAAGAAATCATAATAATAGTAATAAAGAAAAATATTCTTCAACTCAAGTTACACTTTCCTTTGAAAATTTGATCAAAACTCAAATTTAAATTTACATGTCACATTACTGGACTTTTTGTTTGCTTTTTTCTGTTTTTTTGGTTTGTTTGTTTTGGTTTGATTTGGGGGCCACACCTGGTGGCACTCAGAGGTTACTCCTGTCTCTGTACTTTACCAGACTCAGGGAATCAATATGGGATGCTGGGGATCAAATTCAGGTCAGCTGCATGCAAGGAAAACTACTTACATGCTGTGCTGTTGCTTCACATTTCTGGACTTAATTCTTAAAAATCATTTTACATCTAGCAAAATAAATGCTAAAATTAAAAAGAAAACGCATTTCTCCTTACATTTCTACAGGAGGGAAGTCCAACATCAAGGTGCTGTTGCTCATTAGTTCATCGGGGTTCTAAAGTGGAGGACCTGGGTCCTATATGTCTCTTGGCTTCTGGGGACTGTGGCAATCCTTGGCTTGGCTGTGTAATTCAGCCAAAGATTTTTTGCCTCTGTTCTTTAAACTTGCTCTGCTATTTTTCCTGGTCATGAGATGTGTAAATCTAGGAATTATTATATCAAAATACTTAACTATTTCTGTTAAGACTCTTAAGACTCTTTTTCCATATTTGGGCATACTCACTACTTTGTTTGGACATATCTTCGAGACATAGTAACACAATGCCAATGTAATAACATCATTGTCTCTACTTAAAAACTTTGCCTGAATGAAATGAGTTAGAGAAAGTGGAACTAAAGGAGAATGATTGCACTCATCTGTGAGTTATAAAAACAAAACCAAAAACAAAATAAAAAAAACACAGGCATAGAATGGGAATAATGTGCAGAGTATGGAATTGATGGAAATGATCGGAGGGGTAAATTTAGGACAGAGAATGGATCACTATGACTTATGATAATAATAGTTGGAAATTATCTCTGGTTGAAACTAGAAAATGAAAGGAAGTTAGAGGACATGCATGATACACCTTCAATAATAGTATTGAATACCACAGTGCGTAAAAGGAAAAAAATCAGAAATAGAAAAATAGAGAAGAGAGTGAGAGAGGATTGTCTGCCACAAAGGCTGACTAGGTGTGAGGAGTGGTGAAGAATGAACATTGATGAAAGAATGGATATTGATATCAACTATCAATAACTTTTTAAACTCTACCTCATAATGATTTAATAAAAAGAAAACTGCCAGTATTGAATGAATGAAAAGTTGTATTGTTTTGAAGGTGGTAGAATAGCCTTTTATAAGCAAATAAAACAGGAGCAAAGAGTAAAATGTTAAAAGATTAATTTTAACCCGTGGCAGGGGGTGTTGTGTCTGTTTTCTAGGATTGAGTAATTCTGTCTTCCAACTTCAGCATCACTGGGGGTGACCTTGGTTTAACATAAAGCTGTACTCAGGGTGATAAGGGGAAGGCAGTGAGGACTTACTCTCTTTGTGCTTATGCAATGTTCAGGGGGCCACTAGATTATAGTTGGTGGTGCTGAATAAAGTATGCATTCTTGTGGCTCAAACTTGAGGCCTCCAACATGCTCTAACCTCTTGAGTTTTCTCCTTAACTACTAGACTATCAGGTAGTCTGTGCAACAGTGTTCTGTTTGAAGACTCTAGAAATTTGGTGAGAGAATTGTCATATAAAAGCTTGTGTGGCAGAAATTTATATTTGTTCTCTTATTTTCACGTTAGTTAAGTTTGATAGCCTTATTATGGATGAAGGAAGGGCAGGTCTTTGTTGGCTTTTGTCTTTAAAAGCATGCCATATGGCCTCATAAGTAGATGTTTGTTTCATCAAGCAACTACTGTGTGTAAGAACAAGAACTAGTTCTGGCATCGATCTTGCAAATGGTTTAATGTCTGACATTACATGTCTGTTTCCCTTATAGCATTGTGTAGTCCTGGCTGTCACTAGGTAGAATACTGAGTTCTCAGACTTGAACCCCAGGCTGAGAATCACTGGATGTGGGCCCCCACTTCATAACCCTCCATAAACATACTTCTTACTGCAAGGGAAAAAAACAGAAAATGAGTTTATATTATGGCTGCAGATGAATTAAATCAGTAATCTGATCCAAAAGCAATCTACAATAATTCTGGGCTTATCTCTTTAAAGTGACATTGATAAGAATGTGCAATATTAAATATACAGTATAGGTGTTTGCTTAGTTTCTTATATATGTTGTATATATGCTAATAGTTCTCTTTTCTTTTCTCAAACCATTTTGTTGATTTTCTTATTCTTTAAGAATAAAGTACATGGGCCATAATGACAGTACAGGAGGTAAGGGACTTGACTTGAATATACCAGCCCTGGTATTAATCTCTGCATTTGACCTCTAGAACATTGCTAAAGGGTCACTCCTGAGAATAGAAACTGGAGTAAGCTTCAAGTACCATTATCATCAAGTAGTAAACCAAAGAATAATAATTATATAATAAAGTCCCCAAATAATCTATAGTTTCCATCAATACATCCCAGTTCCTTCTTTCTAGATTTCTCTCTTTGAAACACTTGCCTTGAATTCCCCCTTTCTTTTACTGACCTTACATTTTGCTCCACCTGTTCCCTCTGCTTGGGGATGTATTTCTACCTATCAAATTCCCATCCACTCTGCATGAGTGAATGCCCTTCAGTGTTATGTGAATACACAGATCCCCTGATGGCAGGGGAGGTAAACAGGCCTGACAGCTCCTGGATGTCATTCTAATAGATTTTGAATGATGATCTCTCGCTGAAGAGACTCCATACGGCACAAATCCAAGTCAGAAACCAGCCCACTGAAGATGCCTGCTGAGCCAAAGAATGTTTCCCTTACATTCCAGACTCCTGATTTTGAGAGAATTTTGAGGACAACTCCAATAAGAGCAGATTCTCCGACAAAGTCATTTCCTAGTAGCACTTTCCATTTAAGAAGTCATTTGGGTGCGGTGGGATCAAAATATTTCCTCCATGCTTCTCCATTTCGTTCGGCTCTCACCTCCACTTCCCTGTTTTTTATTCTCAGTAATTTCCAAGTCATTTATTTATGCTCCTAAACTGCCTAAAAAGTAGAATGACTGAGAATACACCTATGAATGTCTACTGCCTGTCAATTTAATAAAAACCCTAGTGACACTGCCTCTGCTAGACACTTATTCTTTATCACACCAACTCCCTTCCATGCTACTATTCTCCTGATAGATCCGTCTGTTACTCAGTGTATCAAGTTCTCCCTGTTCTTTGGATTTTGCACTCTGCAATATTGTTTAATGAGAACCAAATGCCCTTTTAGGTTTTCCTAGCTGCTGATACCATAAAAAATTTAACTTAAAGATACATCTGATATTCCCTGCTAACTACCACCTCTCTTGGACTGTATTAAACTATTTTCTTCAAAACACAAACCATGTTAATTAATGTTATTAGCTATATGTAATTAAGTATTAAATGGCATTAATTAAATATTAACTCATATTAATATGTCATACAATTATTTATTAACATTTAATTATATCACATGCAATAATTATATTAATATTAATTATATGCTATAAGCATATGTATATTAACATGATATTGTTAAACTTATTAAATTAAATATTATTAATATATTAAAATAATTGACATTTAATATTTATCATTTAATGTCATGTAATAAAATTACATGATAGTAAATGTGTTTAGCATAGTGACTAGAAAACTCAAGCTCATCCTAAGCAAATATTGGCTCTAATAGTTTATATATTTGTATTTCTAGGAAAGTTCCTCATCCTCTGTCATGATTCATTATCCTTACAGGGAAAAATTGGGAATGCTTAATAGTGCTTATTTAAATGGGTTCAAATAAAATTAGAGAAATTAATATAGTCATTAGACGGGAACAATAAATAGATTAATGAAAAATTAACAAACAATGTAAAGAATCGCATTAATATTTTAACTGTTAAAATGCATTGGTATTGATAGATCATATGGGAGCTCAATGTCCACTTTTTAAAAGTAATTCCTCTAAGGATACCAATAATATTCTCCAAAGAAGTGGATCAAACACTCTTGAAAATTATTTTGGAATGATAAATTTCCAAGAAGAGCTAAATGCAATCCTTAGCAAAAGGATTTTAAATTGTATTACAAAGCAATATTCATTAAAATAGCATGGTACTGAAATACAGACCCTTATATCAATGGAATAGACTTGAGTATTCAGAGAATGTTCCCCAGACATAAAATCAATTAATCTTTGAAAAAGGGTCAAGAACCATAAAATGGAGCAAGGAAAGCCTCTTCAACAAGTGATGTTGGGACAACTAGTCAGCCACATGCTAGAAGGCAAACTCAAACCTCCATCTAACATCATGAACAAAGGACAAATCCAAATGGATTAAAGACTTTGATATCAGTCCTGAAACCATAAGGAATATAGAAGAACACATAGGTAAAACACTCTATGACATTGATACTAAAGACATCTTCAAGGAGGAAACAGCACTCTCCAAACAAGTGGAGGCAGAGATAAACAGATGGGACTATATGAAGCTGAGAAGCTTCTGCACCTCAAAGGAAATAGTGCCTAGGATACAAAAGCCACCCACAGAATGGGAGAAACTATTCACCCAATACCTATCAGATTAGGGACTAATATTAAGATATACAAGTTATTGGGGGCCGGACGGTGGCGTTGGAGCTAAGGTGCCTGCGCTAACCTAGGATGGACTGCGGTTCGATCCCCTGGTTCCCCATATGGTCCCCCCCGTGCCTGCCAGGAGCGACTTCTGAGCGAATAGCCAGGAGTAACCCCTGAGCGTCACCCGGTGTGGCCCCACCCCCCAAAAAAAAGATATACAAGTTACTGAGAGAACTTAATCAGAAAAAAGAAATCAATCTAATCCCATCAAAAAATAAAGAGAAGAAATGAACAGACAATACTTCAAAGAAGAAATACAAATGGCCAAAAAGCACATTAAAAAGTGTTCTACATTACTAATCATCAGGGAGATACACATCAAAATAACAATGTGATTCCATCTAATGCCACAGAGACTGGCACACATCACAAGAACAAGCAGTGCTGGCGTGGATTTGGGAGAACGTAATTCTCATTCACTACTAGTGGGAATGCCATCTAGTCCAATTTTTATGAAAAGAATACGAACGTCTCTTAATAAAAACTGCAAGGCAGTTTTGAAGAATGTATTGCTTCATATTTTTTGAACACCTGTGGGTTCCTGTTTATGGGTGGGCATGTCATTCAGAATTTCAGGAAACCTGTAATCACTTCAGAATGCATTACAAGGAAAGAATGCAGAGATATTTTCTCTGCCCAGCAGCAAATGAATAAATATACTACACATATGTATTTACACAAATGCAGAAATATAAGCTTGCTCCAGAGGGGGAAGGAGAAGAGTGTTGAAACCGGATGGCATATCAGGCATTTCCTAAGGGATGTTGTCTGTCAGTCTGTTTAGACTGGCTGATTGAAAATCACACGTGGCTTTTCATTGTAGAGAAGGACCTCATTTGCATATACAAATAGGAGCATCCTTAATATGTTGCTTGACTGTAGTTATTTGAGCAATAAAACACTACTTCTGGGTAAATTTTTGGGCATAAGTTTCTGAGAAAGATTCTGATGATCATCATCTCTTGTTTTCCTCTTCTTTCTCTGGCCCAAGTCCTTTTTAAGGTCTGAGCTTTATTATGGCTGCGTACCTCTCCCCCATTTTTCTACCTAGGGAGATAAGTTTATGAAATTTGTCTTGACACTGGCTTCCTTTTAATCAGTGCCAATTCTTACTACAAATTTTGCTTGACTAGGAAGCAAAATTCTGATGAGATTCATTTCAGGAATAAAAACAAAATGTTGAGATTTTTAATTGAGTTGGTGTTAGGAGAGATTTTTACAAAGGGCATCAGGTAGTGTAAGAAGAGAAGTCGACTCTCTTATTAAAAACCTTTGTCCTAATTATAAAGCTACAAGTGCTTCAGCTAAGGAAATAAAACAGTATTTCAGTTGAGTGCATTAGTTTGAAGACCAACTGGATCTAGGGCAAAGGTAGTTTCTTTCCCATTGGTGTAGGGATGTAATATGGATCCTTGATATTTATCTTTTCATAGACACAGAAGTATATTAAATTTAGAAGCCTGCGTCTTTTGTACTTAAATGCACGCATATGACTAAATTCTATATAGTGTACATATCCATCCTGATTAGTGGCCACATAATCTTGCAATATCACATTGAGAAAATTATCAAAGTTTTCATGGGTTTGGCTGTAGAAATATTTAGGTGTTATAGCAAATAATTTACTCTTACACTCATTTTTGGGGGGTTATACCCAGAGACACTCTTGGATTACTCCTGATTATGAGCTCAGAAATCGCTCCTGGCTTGGGAAGAACCTTATAAAACACTGGAGATGGAACCCAGGTCCTCCTGAGTCAGCCACGTGCAAAACAAATGCCCTACTGCTGTACTATTACTCCGGCTCCAACCCTTACACTTTTTAAAAAATATTGACTCACCATGAATTAAAATTTTACAAAGTTATCCATGATTGAGTTTCAGGTATACAATGTTCCAAAATCAATTCCTTAACCAGTGCCTATTTCATTTCACCTATGCCTTTGATTTTCCTCTATCACCCAAGTTTGCCTCTACAGTAGGCAGTTTATTTTTTTCCATTTTCCTTTCAAGCATTGTGATTTGCAATACTGTTCCTTATAGGGTATCATGCACATCACCTTGCCTCCTTTCAGCACTCATTCTTTTTTTTTTAATTTATTTTAACACCTTGATTACATACATAGTTGTGTTTGGGTTTCAGTTATGTATAGAACACCACCCATCACCAGTGCAACGTTCCCATCACCATTGTCCCAAATCTCCCTCCTCCCCAACCACCCCCCTGCCTGTACTCTGGACAGGCTCTCCATTTCCCTCATAGGTTCTCATTTTTAGGACAGTTCAAAATGCAGTTATTACTCTAACTAAGCTCACCACTTTTTGTGGTGAGCTTCCTGGGGTGAGCTGGAACTTCCAGCTCCTTTCTCTTTTGTGTCTGCAAATTATTATTATTGCAGGAATGTCTTTCATTCTCCTTAAGACCCATAGATAAGTGATACCATTCTGTGTTTTTCTCTCTCTCTGACTTATTTCACTGAGCATGATAGATTCCATGTACATCCATGTGTAGGAAAATTTCATGACTTCATCTCTCCTGACAGCTGCATAATATTCCATTGTGTATATGTACCACAGTTTCTTTAGCCACTCGTCTGTTGAAGGACATCTTGGTTGTTTCCAGAGTCTTGCTATGGTAAATTGTGCTGCAATAAATATAGGTGTAAGGAAGGGGTTTTTGTATTGTATTTTTGTATTCCTTGGGTATATTCCTAGGAGTGGTATAGCTGGGTCATATGGGAGCTCGTCATCATCAGCACTCATTCTTTAACCATTGGGACGTCTTCCCTCTATTAGTACCTAGTAGTCCCTTCCCTAACTCATTCCCTCATCCTCTACCATTGACAATCTCCCTAAGTGCTAGTTCTGCTCTTCATTTTTTATCACCGGTGGGTATTTGTCATTACTCAAGTCATTCATTAGTCATTAATCAAAGTCATTACTTTATTTCTTATATTTGAATGAGATCATTCTTTGTCCCTCTTCCACAGAATTAGGAAAATACTCTAGATCTAGCCACAATCTTATATAGTAGAGTAAAATCTGCTTCAATTTATTTGTAAAGAGTTGTTTTCTAAAGCTGTTATAAGGACCATGGAGTGATACATTTTACACGTTTTCCAGTGATTTCCACTGCTCTTACTTATTTATATTTTTCTTCACTATAGTCAGATAATCTGAACATCATTCACTGATAGTTACCCTACTTGTTAATTAGAAAAGTGTCTGGTCAAAGTTTCCAAAAAATATGTCTTTAAATAAGCCATTCTTGGGGCCCGGGAGATAGCATGGAGTTAAGGCATTTGCCTTTCATGCAAAAGGTCATCGGTTCGAATCCCGGTGCCCCATATGGTCCCCCATGCCTGCCAGGAGCAATTTCTGAGCATGGAGCCAGGAGTAACTCCTGAGCACTGTCGGGTGACCCCCCCCCAAAAAAAAGCCATTCTTAGGAAGCAGCAATATACTATTTTGCATCCCCAATTGACTATAAGATATAACTTGTACCCCCCATGAACTCAACCTCTAAACAAAGTGACATTAAATAAGAATGCAAATAGGATGGCTGGAACATCAAGTAATTTCATTTTTCAAAGGGATTTTATGCAGGGTATTACACAAACATTGCACAAGACTTCTCAGAAATATTTTCTAGACATTCGACTTGCAATTTCATATGCACAATACCACTAAACGTTTTTCTTAGGATCTCATTTACTTTCCAATTCCTCAGAGTTATTATTGTTTGTATACTTACTTTTCCTTCGTTGCTGTCTCACTGCTTTAAGAAAGAAATATGATTTCTAATTATATTCACAGGTCAAACAAGACCACACATTGTTATAAGTTATGGGTTCTCTTTCCTCCGTTAAGAAGGAAAGTTGTCCATCTCTTGGTAGATTCAGTTCTAGTTTCCACCAATAATTTGTATCTTCTAAATTATTCTCAGAGAAAACTTTAAGTCAATAAAATATTTCACTTTTAATCTGATTTTAGATACATTACTTTTGAAAAAAGAAATAAACAGGATGTCAGCATTCATCTCTTTATTTCCTAATAGTGAGTAGTCTTAAACTGTTGTGCGTAGTTAAAATAAAGCCAATAATTTAATATAAGAGAAGGGAGGATGACAGAAATTGACTTGAGAGGCCTGGATTAATACTGTTATTTTTTGAACTGTATAAAGGGGCGGATAGGACAGGCCAGATAAGTAGGAATAGTGCATTCTAGATACATCAAAATGCTTTCTTTTATAAATGACAACTTTTACTTTGGCTTCTGATGGTCCCCGAGACAGGCAGATTTCTACAACAAAGGTTAAAACACTGAAAATGCCATGTTTAATTATGAGAAGCAAATAAAATATTTATTGACAACAATCATAAGGCAATTTTAGATTGTTCTTTGGGAATATTTCTTCAGTATTTACAGTAGTTGATTATATGAGTTGTCTAGCCTAAACTCTGTCATCTTCCACACCATCAAGCTTGAGGTTATTAAGACTGTGAATGGTCTGAGATTTTGACTTTCTTGTTAATAAAAATTGGAAGAGTTTCCTTCATTGAGCAGCAGATCAGATGAGCTTTATGTCTGAATTTTTCCCTGTGTTATTCAGATCTTAAAGATGGATCCAAAGAGCATGCAGGAGACTGTGGTTACATTTAGGTAGACCTGAGTTTAGGATGTTCTAATCTGTGATGCGTTGTAAACTGATCTAATTCAATTTTAGCCTAGAAAAAAGATATTTCCTTTATTTTCTTGAAGAGTGAAAATGTATGTTATCTTCCAGGAGGAAGGCAATTGCTCCACCTTTCATACTATTTACTCCATAAATATCTTTATATATATAGTCTAAAAAATGGTGGTATGCCACATATAGAAGTACAAGAGGTCCATGGAGTCTTATCACCCAATAATATTTTTTGTAGTAATGGAAATACAAAAACATCAAAGAAGCAACAAATAATAAATACTAATGTTTCAATAATTATCCTAAATGATGATGTTTTCAATTGATATAGCATTACATTGATAATTGGATTAAAACTCATCTTTTCGCTGCCTACTCAAAAATTTACTTTAACTTCATAAATAAATATGGACTTAAATGTTGGAGCACAATTTTATAAGCAAATGGTAACTTAAAATAGCAGGTAAGCCATGTTTATTATTTTTATTTTCACATGTGCAAAGCATGTTATTTCTCTATTTTTAAATATCTATATTTAAGCACTACGATTAAAGATATGTTTATAGTTGGGTTTTAATTATACAAATGAACCCTCCCCTTCACTAGTAAAACATTCCTAACAACAATACCTCCTACCTCTTTCCTCCATAAGCCATATTTAACAATCCTTACAGGAAAAAGAAGAAAAATAAAATCAGCTTGTGACACAAATTCAAATGATGTTTTGATGCAAAAAACTACTAAAGAAGTTTGGATTTATGCTAAAAATTAGGCACATTTTAGGATGGTAAACCAGAAATATATATATATATATATATATATATATATATATATACATATATATCCATGTTTAATATATGGAAAATTGAGACAGAAAAGTCTCTTCATGGACCAGAGATATACCTTAGCACACTAAGTACATGCTTTGTATGCAGAAAATCATGATTCTATTCCTGGCACTGAATGATGGCCTAAGCACACTGTTACAAGATGTCTATGTAAAATAAGAAAACTGCTGTACAACAAAATAAAATATCAACAAAAAGAAAAGACAGTTTACTTAATGGTTAATAGATAATAGCACAATTATATGTTGCATATATTTAATAAACATCTTTTATAAAACTTATAAAGACCCATTCATCCCAACAATACAAAATCAAACAAACCTATTAAATAATAAACTAAATATGTGACTAGACATCCAATGAGTACATATGAATGACTGACAAGTACATGAAAAGTCATGGCTGGGGCCAAAACAATTACTCAGTGAACCAAGTGGATAGTTTGTGTGCAGAAAGTC
>PVKC010040555.1:0-12314 GCA_004027635.1 Crocidura indochinensis | reverse complement strand
AAAGAAAAAAATAAGGCCTCCCAATTCTTATCACAGGCTGTGTTCTTCACACTGTATAGAAAGAGGAGGTACAGTAAATGCACCCCATATACACCTCAACCCAGACCCTTGCCTGTTCTGTATTGGGAATTTAGGGGACAAAAAAATAATTTTTTCAGCCAGAGAACAGCACAGTGGGTAAAGCATTTGTCTTGCACTTTGCTGACCTGGGTTTATGCATGCCATGTTTTCTTCACTCATTCATCTCTTTTTAACTATCTGGGTTGTGTTGACATCCTGATAATTTTTAGTGGGCATTTATCTGGTTTTTTTTAAATTTAGGCATCATGATTTGCACAGATACTAAAATATTTTAGGAATACAATATTATATATTCATTCTCACCATCAGTGTCTGCATTCCTCCACCAATGTTCCCAGGTCTCTCTCCCTTGAATCCACCTCTTTAACAGACATTAGCTATTTCTGTGAAGCTTGGAACCCAAACTACAGCAATTAAAGTACCCTGACTATTGTACTAAACACTGAAAAAAACATGGATCTGCATGTATCCTTTTTAATTAATGATTTTGTGTTCTTGAAATTGTTGCCAGGAAGTGGAATCTCTGGGTCATATGGGAGTTCTATTATTACTTTTTTCAGAACTATTTATAAAATTTCCATAGAAGCTAAACTGAATATTTAAACTAAAATTTCTTTTTTTTACCTTATTCTGACAACATATCTTGTTTCCAGTAAAATATTCTTATTTTTCAATAAAGTTCTCAAAAGAAACCAATACTCACAGAAGGTTCATAACTACTACTGCAGAAGAAAGAAGGAAATTTTGGAGAAATTTTCATTTTCTTCATTTTCAAATACTGGCTCTAACCTTACAGAGCTGTATGAAATACCTTCCATTTGGGGACAGTGAGGTGGCGCTAGAGGTAAGGTGTCTGCTTTGCAAGTGCTAGTCAAGGAAGGACCGTGGTTCGATCTCCCGGCATCCCATATGGTCCCCCCAAGCCAGGGGCAATTTCTGAGCGCTTAGCCAGGAGTAACCCCTAAGCTTCAAATGGGTGTGGCCCGAGAAACCAAAAAAAAAAAGAAATACCTTCCATCTGAACTTCAATTGTCTCATATCCAAAATATATAAAAGATTTATAAAGTTAATAAGAAATAAAGAGGGAGTGAAAGAGAACTTCCTCAAGGAAGATATTCAGATGGTCAGCAAGTATTTTTTGTAAATGCTCTGCATCACTGATCTTTAGGGAAATGCAAATCAATGAACTTATCATTTCAGGCCAGCGAGAGCAGCAGATATTATAAAGAAAAACAAAGATGTGGGAGAAAAGGAACTCTTATCCATTGTTGGTTGGAATGTCTACTGATTCACCACTTTGAAAAAAATAATATGGGCACTTCTTAAAAATTAAGAATAGAGCTTCTAGGGGGCTGGAGAGATAACAAAGTGGTAAGGCATTTGCCTTAGATGCAGAAAGATGGTGGTTCGAATTCCCGCATCCCATATGGTCCCAGAGCCTGTCAGGAGCTATTTCTGAGCATGGAACCAGTAGTGACCCTTGAGAGCTGCTGGGTGTGACCCAAAAACCAAAAAAATAATAATAGAGCTTCTATATGACTCAGAAATTCTACTTCCTGGCATCTGTGTAAGGGCCAAAAAACTAAGAAAAATTCTTTTGTGTTCTGACTTCCATTGCAGTACTATCTACAGTAGCCATACTCTAGATACAACCTAAAAAGTCAATAACATCTGATTAGATAAAGTATTTAATACACACAAAACATACAAAATGGAATATTATTGGGCCATAAAAAAGACAAAATCACACAATTTTTCATAGCATAGAAGTAACTGGAGGATATCAGCTAGAATTAAAGTAACATATACAGAATTTTCTTTCTTATATGTGGTATACATATGAAAAAAGTATAGTGGGATATAAAGAAAATAATAAGAATTGGCCATAACAATATAATGCATGGAAATTGAGCAAGGAGACATAACTATGGTTTGATATTTGGTTAAAGAGGTCCTTTGGGCAATAGTGGAAGAAAGCAGGCATTTAGGTGGACTGAGCAGTATTCTAATGTTGTATACATGAAACTTTAACATTAACAGTATTGTAAATCATGGTAACTTAAATATTTTTAAATTAAGATAATTATACCTAAGTCATGAGATTGTGGGTATTATGTAACACTCACTATGTTTTATGTTAGTCATAAAATAAGTGCAAATGAAATAGAAGTCTTCTGCCTCAATATGTAGAATATAGTAAGGACATTTAGACTACATGTAGACTAATCATTTATGATAAAATATATAGCCTGGCTGCTTTTCTGCACAAGACAGCCAAGAAGATGCCATGGAACACATTCTTCAGTGCCCAAACCTATAAGGGCCCCACATACACAGTAAGGTGGTGCTCATAGTAAAAACCATTATACAAGTGTTGCAATGGAGAAACGATGCATGAAAACACCACACATAGAGAATGAAGATGACCTTAAAACCCTATCAGGCAAGAAGCTAAGAGTGTTAATATGGAGAATGCTCAAAGAACTCAAAGCAGGTATAGATCGAGCTGAACAGACCATGATGATAGAACTTCCAAACGCAACAACAGGTCTGACATACTCCATACATGAAATGAATTCCGCAATGGAAAGCCTTTCCAAGGGAGTAACAGCAGCTGACGACTGGGATGAGATGCAGAACAACACCATATGACAGAAAAGAACTTTCAAGCAAATGATCAGACATGAATAAACCACTCAAAATGTGAACAGATGAAAATTGAGTCTTTGATTTGCACCGCCTTTATGATTAGTGATGTGGAGCATTTTCACATGTGCCTTTTGGCCATTTGTATTTCTTTTTGGTCAAAGTGTCTGTCCATTTCTTCACATTTTTGATGGGATTAGATGTTTTTGACTTGTAAAGTTCTATTAGTGCATTGTATATTTTGTATATTAGCCCCTCATCTGATGAGTATTGAGTGAATATTTTCTCCCACTCAGTGGGTGGCTCTTGTATCCTGGGCACTTGTTTCCTTTGAAGTGCAGAAGATTCTCAGCTTAATATAATCCCATCTGTTTATCTCTGCTCCCACTTATTTGGAGTGTGCAGTTTCCTCCTTGAAGATGCCTTTAGTCTCAATGTCATGGAGTGTTTTACCTAAGTGTTGTTCTATATACCTTATGGTATCAGGTCTGATATCGAGGTCTTTAATCCATTTGGATTTTACCTTCGTAAATGATGTTAGTTGGGGGTCTAAGTTTGCTTTTGTGCATGTGGCTAACTAGCTGTGCCAACACCACTTGTTGAAGAGGCTTTCCCTGCTCCAGTTAGGATTTCTTGCTCCTTTATAAAAATTAGGTGATTGTATGTCTGGGGTACATTCTCTGAGTACTCAAGCCTATTCCACTGATCTGAGGGTCTGTCTTAATTCCAATACCACGCTGTTTTGATGACTATTGCTTTGTAATACAGTTTAAAGTTGGGGAAAGTAATGCCTCCAATATTCCTTTTCCCAAGGATTTCTTTAGCTATTCGAGGGTGTTTATTGTTCCAAAAGACTTTCAAAAGTGTTTGATCCACTTATTTGAAGAATGTCACAGGTATCTTTAGAGGGATCTCATTAAATCTGTATAATGCTTTGGGGAGTATTGCCATTTTAATGATGTTAATCCTGCCAATCCATGAACAGGGTATGTGTTTCCATTTACATGTGTCCTCTCTTATTTCTTGGAGCAGGGCTTTATAGTTTTCTTTGTATAGGTCCTTCACGTCTTTGGTCAAGTTGACTCCAAGATATTTGACTTAGTGTGGTACTAATGTGAATGGGGTTGTTTTCTTAATGTTGTTCATTCCTTCCCTATTATTATTGGTGTATTAAAAGGCCATTGATTTTTCGTGTTAATTTTGTAGCCTGCCACATGGCTATATGAATCTATTGTTTCTAGAAGCTTTTTGGTAGAGTCTTTAGGGTTTCTAAGTAGAGTATCATGTCATCTGCAAACAGTGAGAGCTTCACTTCTTCCTTTCCTCTCTGGATTCCCTTGATATCTTTTTCTTGCCTAATCGCTATAGCAAGTACTTCCAATACTATGTTGAAGAGTATGGTGAGAAAGGACAGGCTTTTTTTGTACCAGAATTTAGAGGAAAACCTTTTGGTTTTTCTCCATTGAGGATAATATTTGCCATTGGCTTGTGGTAGGTGGCCTTAATTACATTGAGAAAGGTTCCTTTCATTTTCATCTTGCTGTGAGTTTTTATCAAGAATGGGGGTTGAGGGGCCTGGGAGATAGCATGGAGGTAAGGCGTTTGCCTTTCATGTAGAAGGTCATTGGTTCGAATCCCGGTGTCCCATATGGTCCCCCGTGTCTGCCAGGAGCAATTTCTGAGCATGGAGCCAGGAGTAACCCCTGAGCACTGCTGGGTGAGACCCAAAAACCAAAAAAAAAAAAAAAAAGAATGGGGTTGAACCTTATCAAATGCGTTCTATGCTTCTATTTATATGATCATGTGATTTTTATTTTTCTTGTTGTTGATGTTGTGTATTATGTTGATAGATTTAGGGATGTTAAACCATCCTTGCATTCCTGGGTGAAACCTAATTGATCATAGTGAATGATCCTTTTGATGAGGCCTTGGATCCTATTTGCAAGGATTTTGTTGAGGATCTTTACAGTTGTGTTCATCAGGGATATTGGCCTGTAATTTTCTTTTTTGGCAGCATCCCTGTCTGATTTTCATATCAAGCTATCATAATAGCTGCTTGGAAATGTTCCCTTGTTTTCAATTTCATGGAAGAGTCTGGCTAGGACTGGTAGTAGTTTCTCTTGAAAGATTTGAAAGAATTCATTAGTAAATCCATCTGGACCTGGGTTTTTGTTTTTGGGCAGACATTTGATTACTGTTTTAATTTCCTTAATAGGATGGAAGTGTTTAGATATGCTATATTCTCCTTACTCAACCGTGGAAGTTATAAGGGTTCAAGATTTTTTTCTTTTTTTTTTGGTTTTTGGGCCACACCCGGTGACGCTCAGGGGTTACTCCTGGCTATTCGCTCAGAAGTTGCTCCTGGCAGGCACGGGGGACCATATGGGGAACTGGGGGATCGAACCGTGGTCCGTCCTAGGTTAGCGCAGGCACCTACCTCCAGCACCACCGCCCGGCCCGGTTCAAGAATTTATCCATTTCTTCTCATGTTCAGTGACATAGAGTTTCTCAAAGTAGTCTCTTATTACCCTTTGAATCTCTGCAACATTTGTAGTGATTTTCCCCTTTTCTTTCTAATATGAGCTATCAAATTTCTCTTTCTTTGTGAGTTTTGCCAATGGTCTATCAATCTTGCTTATTTTTTTTCCCAAAAAACCAATTTCTACTTTCGTTGATCTTTTGGATTTTTTTTTTTTTTTGGTTTCTACCTCACTGATTTCTTCTCTAAGCTTTGCTATTTCCGTCTGTCTCCCTATTTTTGGTTCTTTTTGTTGATCATTTTCACACCACAGAGATTGGTGCACATCACAAAGTATGATAAAAAGCAGTGCTGGTGGGGATGTTCAGAGAAAGAAACTCATCCTCTGTTGGTGGGAATGCTGTCTGGAGATTCCTCCAAAAACTGGAAATTGAGCACCCATACGATCCAACTATACCATTCCTAGGGATATACCCTAGGAACACAAAAATACAATACAATAATCCCTTCCTCACACCTATATTCATTGCAGCACTATTTACACTATCCAGACTCTGGAAAAAAAAACCAAGATGCTTTTCAAGAGATGAATGACTAAAGAAACTCTGATACATATACACAATGGAATACTATACAGCCATAGAAGATGAAGTCATGACATTTTCCTATACATGGGTGTACACGGAATCTATTGTGCTGAGTGAAATAAGTTGGAGAGAGATAAACGCAAATAGTTTCACTCATCTATGGGTTTTAAGAAAAATAAAAGAAATTCTTGCAATAATTTTCAGAGACAACAGAGAGGAGGTATGGAAGTTGTAGCTCACTACATGAAATGATGAATGCAATTAGAGATATAACTACATTGAGGACTATCATAACAATGTGAATGAATAAGGGAAGTAGAAAACCTGTCTAGAGTACAATCGGAGGTGGGAGTGGGAGGAAGGGGATTTGGGACATTGGTGATGGGAATGTTGCATTGGTGAAGAGGGATGTTCTTTACATGACTTAAACACAACCACAATCATGTTAGTAATCAAGGTGTTTAAATAAAGATATTAATTAAAATCTAGAAAATAAAAGTCTTTTATAAACTCAACAGAAAGAACATAGGAATTCCTGGATTCCAAGACATTCAGGAAGAAAATATTAAAAATTAGAGGCAGTGTGAGAAGAGGAAGGGGCATAAAAAAAGAAGAGGAAGAAGAGGAAGAGGAAAAAGAAGGGGAAAAGGAAGAAGAGGGAGAAAAAAGAAGAGAAGTAGGAGGAAGAGGAGGAAGAAGCAAAGGAGGAAGAAGAGGAAGAGGAGAAAGAGGAAGAAGGAAAAGAAGAGAATAAAAAGAAGACCAGAAAAGAAGAAGGGGAAGAAGAAGAAAATTAAAAAGAGGAGGAGAAAGAAAATGAAGAGGAAGTAGAAGAGAAGGAAGAAGAGTAAGAAAAAGAAAAAGATGTATAAAAGGAAAATGGACTGAAAATTTATTTTAATTTCTTTTCTTATTATAGTGTCGTTATATAAACAACATGATTTTAAACATTTCTGTAGTTGGGTTTCCATTAATATATATGTATATAAAAGAATATATAGCCCGCATAAATTTGTCTTTTTAAAAGCATTCTACCAAAATCTTGGAATTCAAACCCAAAACTCAGACCTGCATTATATTGACAACTAATATTAGATTTCCACCAAAATTTAAATGAAAATGATTTACATTGGAAGAAAAGTAGAATTCAATTCGTCGCCCCAACCCCAAATTACAAAACCCAAGTAGAATTAGATGTAACATTTGGTTTCCATTCTGAACATATATTACTACTCGACCTAGTGTGAAAACCCTTTTGAAATGAACCCAAAATTTGATCCAATCAAAGGATCTCTGAAGCAGCACCAATAAAGACAGAGGTTGCAATCAGAGTACAGAGTCATTAGCCATCCTCGAAGGGGTTAAATTGGAAGGCAAACTTTGCTTCTCAGCCTCATAATCTCCTCCCTCTCAGCTCCACATTGCTAACACAGAGCTGGGTTGAATCACAACCTTCCCTGCATATACTAATCTGCTGCCTGTGAAGAACTTAACACCACACAGGCTGCTTCCTTCCAAGTACTTTCAGACACAAACGGAGATTTCTCTTGGCTCTTTGAGAGTGTCTGAAAAAATAGGCATTTGTAACTGAACTCTGAAACTGTAAGCAACAGCTGACATTTTTTTTGAATTACTGTCAGAGTGTTTCTCTGCTTTCTGTTGCAAAGTTCTGACTCTTTAAGAAGATGAAAGAGAAAGCAGACTTCGCATGAAGACAGTCGCGCTTTCCCTGGCAAAATAGGCAAAACAGGCATTTCATTTTCTTTTCCAGGTATTTCAGAAATGTTCCTGAAGAAGTTGCTGCAGGTGGCAAGTTTGAAAAGGAAAACCTAAATGGGCGAGTCCCTTCTTCCTGTGCATCGGGAAAGGTAAGACGAGATTTGGAAATATGAGGATGTTATTGGCACTCAAGTGAGTGGCGTTATTTTATTTATCGGCAGGTGCGACGAATAGGCACCATCTGTTGCAGAAGACACAGAAAGTCTTGATTCTGAGAAGGCTTATTACTAAATGACTGCATTCATTGAAGACTATTTTTTCATAGTGGAACTAGATACTTTGAATAGCCCCAAACTCCCCGAATATGGCAGGTAAACGCAAACAGAGTGTGTTAAATCCTGGAAGCTGGGACAATAGTTAATTCTGAATTTGTCGTCTGAAGTTTTCGAAGGAATGTTTTCCTTAGCTATTTGGGGGTAGTTCAGCTTCTATGAGAATGATACGTGAAACTAAGAGCCAATTATTTTCAGAATTTGTCAAGTTGAGAAAAAGCAAATCTAATTACTAGGAATAGAGTCCCTTAAAGAGCAAAACAGTGTTCAGATAACATTTATCTTATATTCTCAGCAATTGGGTAAGTGACTATTTCTGCTTTGCACTCAAAGTTTGACAAATAAACGTCAATTTGATTTTTGGAACTTGACACATACATTTACGGCTCTTATCAGAAAAAATAATATACAAATTAAACAAGGAATCCTTCTCTGAGTAATGGATGGGGAAAAATACACATTGCTTTCTCATGTTAAGGAACAAAATATATGAATTGTGGTATAGGTTGTTTCTGTGAAAAATGTATGTGCATATATACAATGCTGATGTTGAACATTTTTAAAAGACAATATTTATACTAAAAACAAAAGAAGTTTTTTTTTTTTAAAGGTTTTTTTTTTTTTTTTGGTTTTTGGGTCACACCCAGCAGTGCTCAGGGGTTACTCCTGGCTCCATGCTCAGAAATTGCACCTGGCAGACACGGGGGACCATATGGGGCACCGGGATTCAAACAGATGACCTTTTGCATGAAAGGCAAACGCCTTACCTCCATGCTATCTCCCGGGCCCAAAACAAAAGAAGTTTTTTTTAAACCAAGTTAATAGTAAAACTTGGAATCACAAAATCAAAAATGCTTTCACACGCTAGGTATTTTGATTTGTGTTAGAAATAAACTAAACCAGATATTCAGGCTCAGTTGAATATTGGCCAATTATTAAGCTAATTTCTTTCTCTTTGCATTTTCTCCCTCATTCCCTTCTCCCTTATTTTTTTAATTCTTGCCATTTCTTATATTGTTTTAACTCCAAGTCACTATTTTCTCCCACCACTTCTCACATTTTCTAATTATCTTACTCACTTCTCACATTTTCTTCCTCCCTATTCCCCCACCTCATTTCCTATCCTTTAATTTCCTGGTAGTTTATAATGTTATTCTTTTTCATGACCCCCTTATCCATCAATAGCGTTTAGTCACCTATACAAAGGAAGACTGGAGCCTAATACTCTTAATTCAATTTTCAAAAAGACCCCAAATATCTAAGGGTTTCACCACAAATATGAGATCCTTCAGAATTAGTATATACTTAGACTTCTTTTGTAATTCGGTTACTGTTTTGCTTTCCAAAAGTTGCAGAATTTTTAACTGAGCCGGCTCATTTTCCATACAACTCATTAGTTAACAATGAGAGTTTATGGAAAGTATTTATGAGAAATTGTCACAGATACACTATAATATAATAAGAAAGAATTTCCCAATACACTTAAAAACATTTCAAAGTCCATTACGGATTTTGGGTTTGGAGGTGACAAAATCAGTCTCAGGTCCTCACACATGCAATACAAGTGCTCTTCCACTGGTCCATATTTCACCCTCCCCATCCTTAATGGATATAAAGAACTGAATGGATAGGCTTGTCCTGTTTGAATTTACCAGGTCTTAGAAGTTTTAATAAATATGGTATCAGTTTCCAAAGTCTCAAGTAAAATATGTTAAGGAATTTGATAACTAAACTTGAAATCATTGCTTTTTATAGCTTCTCCAGGCTTCATAGATTCTAGCAAAGATTAAACATAAAAAATTGTGTAGGAGATAGCAAACGTACTATCAATTGTTACTAAAACATAGACAATTGAATTTTTTTAATTTGAGGCTATATGTTTATCTCTTGTGAAAGAGAAGGGATATGGGGAACATTGGTGGCAGGAAAAAGTTAGTTACACTGGTGAAGGGTGGTGAACATTTGATGACTGAAACCCAATCATGACCATTTTTGTAACCACAGTGCTTAAATAAGGAAACTATCATAAAATAGTTTAGTTGACTAAACTATGACACATATACAGAATAGAATAATAGTTTTAAGGAAAAAATTAGGAAATTAGCTAAATTTTGCTAACCTGCTAATTTTAACTCAGTAAGAAGTATAACATGCTGAATGAAATTAGTCAGGAGAGGGACAGACACAAACCGATCTCTCATATCCACAGTTCATATATCTTGTTCCTTAACATGAGAAAGGAATGTGTATTTTTCTCCATTCAGTACTCAGGGAGAATTCTGGTTCAAGTTGTTTAAATTGTAAAACAACTTTCAAAAAGTTAAAAAAAAAAAAAGAAGCAGAGTCTCAGAGTCAATATGGGGACTTCCAAAGCATTATTGATGTTTATCCCATTAGCATAGGAATAGACTGTGGAATAAAAGTAGAAAGTTCAATTCATATTGCTTGCCCTTTTTTGCAAAGTTTAAAACAGAACAAAATCATTAGGGGTGTGTGTGTGTGTCTGTGTGTGTCTGTGTGTGCGTTCATGTGAATATAGAAAGGAAGGTAATGATGGAAGAAAAATCAGAAAATTGGCTATTTCTGGGGAGAATTCAGTTGTAAGGTGAGATGGGGAAACAGCATATATTTTTTTCTGGATCTTAAAATTAGAAGCATTTTGTTTCCCTCAACTTTTTCTATGAAAATAAAGCCAATAATAGAGGCTCTGGGGGGGGGGGAACAGAGAGATAATATAGTGGGTAAGACACTTGTCTTGGATACATCCAAACCTGGGTACGATTCCTGCCATCCCATATAACACCACCCCCCTCCAGCACTGACAGTACTGATTCGTGAGGTGAGTGCAGAGCCAGAAATAAGCCTTGAGCACTATCAGTTGTGGCCCCCAAACCAAAGAAAAAAAGATGTGCTGTGGGGGCTTATTGGGCTATCAGGGTCCCAAAGTTGACATGTTCTTTTCTATTTGTAGAGTGGTGTCTCTCAGGTTATGCTGCATATAAGAAATTTCTGTAGCTTCTAAGCAATGCATATGTGCATGGTACATGCTCCCCAAAACTTACTGAATCCGAACTACTAACTGAAGGATCCAGGTACAAATATTTTTTTTTAGATTTAAATGATGGCATAAGGCATGCACACATAAGGCATTTGCCTTGCATAGGACTGATCAGTGTTCGATTCCTGGCACTCCTGAGCCTGCTAGGAGTGATCTCAGAGCACAGAGCCAGGAGCAATCTTTGGATACTGCTGAGTGTGGCACAAAACCAAAAATGGGGTAAAATGTAAATGACTGTGAAGGAGAGCAAGGACTGGAAACTATTCCTTGAAGAATGCTTAGATCCACATAGCTGGCCACTAATAAAATTTTGAATCCTATACCTAGAGATTATAATCCAGGACAAAGGGCTGAAGAGTATGCATTTGTAATTCTGATACAGGTATTGCCTTGTACCGCTTTAAGAAACATTGGCCCAAAGGTTCCAAAACACTAGGGCCTCAAGGTGATTACACAGTGTACCGTTTCCTAGGACTGCCATAAACAAACTACCACAAACTAAGTGACTTCAAACAACAGAAATTCATTCTCTCCTGTGTGGTGGTTAGAAATCTCAAATTAAGGCAATGCCAGGGCCAAACTCTCTTTGCAAGACTTAAAAAAAATCCTTGTCTCTTCTAGCTTATGCCTTGTGCTGAAAATCTTTGGTATTTCTTGGCTTTATAGAGGAAACAGTATAGTCCTGTCTCAGATTCTGTCTTTCTCTACATGTCTTCTCTTCTTTTAAGGATAACCAGCCATATTAGATTAGGGACAGTCATTAGTGCTTCATTTTTATTTCTAAATATAATGATGATGATAATAATAATAATAATAGATAAGGTCACATCGCAGAGTCTAGGGGTTAGAAATTCAACCTTATCCTTTTGAGTGAGGAAACAAATTAATAAAACACTGTTTAAAACACTCTTAAGTAGTTTTTAAACTTCTTAGAATGATTTCAAATCTTTCTAATCATAAAGATGAGCTATATTCTTTAGCTGCAATAAAGGATATTCCTTGATATTAGAATAATATTCCAAATCATTAAAATTTAGAAAGCCTTGAAAAAACCCTAGAAATTCCCATTTTAAATATGTGTAAGAGATGGATCCACCCTTAAGAAAAACTAGGCTTGGGAGAATAAGAAAAGTCAAGTACCAAGTGGTTTAGCAAAGTGAGCTTCTAAGATGAGAATTCATAAAAATATACTGAGGTGTACCTTTGGGAAAGATTGTTTCTAGGGAACAAAAAGATGCCTATGCTGATTGTCTTTTCCACGAGTCAGTAAATTATTAATATATATATATATATACATGTATATAATTCCTAGGGCTTACTCCTGGCTCTGCACTCAGGAATTACATTTTATAAGTTTTTTAGTTTGGGGCCACACCTGATGCCGCTCAGGGGTTACTTCTGGCTCTGTGCTC
>PVKC010040554.1:0-12311 GCA_004027635.1 Crocidura indochinensis | reverse complement strand
AATATCCAAAATATACAGGGCACTGACAGAACTATACAAGAAAAAAACATCTAATCCCATCAAAAAATGGGGAAAAGAAATGAACAGACACTTTGATAAAAAAGAAATACAAATGGCTAAAAGGCACATGAAAAAATGCTCCTCATCATTAATCATCAGGGAGATGCAAATCAAAACAACGATGAGATACCACTTCACAACACAGAGATTGGCGCACGTCACAAAGAATGAGAATAATCATTGCTGGCAGGGATGTGGAGAGAAAGGAACTCTTATCCACTGCTGGTGGGAATGCCGTCTAGTCCAACCACTTTGGAAAGCAATATGGAGATTCCTCCAAGATCTGGAAATTGAGCTCTCATTATGATGGAGCTGGATGGAGATAGGAGAGATAACATCTTTATTGGCCCACGTGTGTGGCTTATATCATAACCAATTAAGCACATTCCATTCTTAGCTAGCCCTGCATCTTAACTTCTTTCATCCATGTCTCCTCCAACCTCCATCCTTTGCAAAGGACCTTAATCCCTTGGGTCTAAGGCCTTCTCTAACCTTCCCAAGACCCCTCCCAGGAATGGGCGGGGTCTTGCAGGTAAAGATGCACGTAATATCCACCCAAGACACCTCCCAGAAATGGGCGGGTCTTGCAGGTAGTTACCCGTATTTTCGGGGTGGAGTCACAGGCTTGGATCCTCCATCTTCTCCTTCTGTAATAGGATACTGGGGTCTCTTGGGAGGAAAGGCCTTCAGTTACTGAGCCAGATTCAGTGTGGGGGGACCTATTCATCTCCCTGCTGATGCTCTCCCTCCAATGGAGCTTTCTCCTTGGCTTATCAAATAAACTGCTGCAGATTGAGAGGGCTAAGATCCTTGCACAAAGCATCTTGGTAGAAGAATGGCAGTGGGCCTCAGACTCCAGGATGCTTCTCAAAGTCTTCAACTCTCTTCCCTTCACTGACTGCGTCTGTCCTGCCTGAGGGGCACTCTGCCATGTTCAGAACAGGGTCCATGTGCACCAATATTCTGGTCAAGGGCACTGCACATTCAGTGCAGCTGAAGGAGGCCATCATGGTGATTATCCACCATACAGTCAAATAACTCACGGTCTTTGGGTTCTTCTTGAATCCTTGGATCACTGTTCAAGTACCAGTTGTAAAATCACTATACATGCAAATTTCCACCCCCTGGCAGATGGGTCTGAAGAAGCAAGGTAGTGACGAAGAATAAGTCAAGCCAGTTAAAAGAGAGTTATGGGTCCAGTTTGCTTCTCGCCTTGTGCTTCTCTGAGTACACCAAAGACAGACTGCTCTTTGTGTGTGTGTGTGTGTGTGTGTGTGTGTGTGGTTTTTGGGTCACACCCGGCAGTGCTCAGGGGTTACTCCTGGCTCCATGCTCAGAAATTGCTCCTGGCAGGCACGGGGGACCATATGGGGCACAGGGATTCGAACCGATGACCTTTTGCATGAAAGGCAAACACCTTACCTCCATGCTATCTCCCGGGCCCCAGACTGCTCTTTCTTTACTAAAACAATACTAACTCACCAGGAGAAAGAAGATCAAGTAAGTGATCCAGGTGGGCGTTTACATGTCAATGGTAAAGTTTACAGAAAAGAGGAAGATGGGGGAATACTTTTGTTTTGGGTTAATAGCTGGGTGTCATCTTACATCAGTTCCCACTTTACTTTTTTAAACAAAGAAATTTGGGGGGCTAGTTTCCTATTGCTGCTGTAACAAAATATTTCAAATGTACTGACATGAAACAAAACAAACTTAGCATTTAGAGTTCTTCAGGTTAGAAGTCCAAAGTGGGGGCCCAGGAGATAGCATGGAGGTAAGGCGTTTGCCTTTCATGCAAAAGGTCATCGGTTCGAATCCCGGTGCCCCATATGAGCCCCTGTGCCTGCCAGGAGCAATTTCTGAGCATGGAGCCAGGAGTAACCCCTGAGCACTGCCGAGTGTGACCCAAAAACCAAAGAAAAAAAAAAAGAAGTCCAAAGTGGCTGTCACTATTCTTTTTTTTTTTTTTTTGGGGGGGGGGGAGCACACCCGGTGACACTCAGGGGTTACTCCTGGCTATGCGCTCAGAAATCGTGCCTGGCTTGGGGGACCATAAGGGTCACTGAGAGATCAAGCCATGGTCTGTCCTAGGTCAGCCATGTGCAAGGCAAATGCCCTACCACTGTGCTGCCATTCTGGCTTCTGGCTATCACTATTCTAAAAGAAAGTTATTGTGATGACTGTATTCCTATCTGGAGATTCCAGATTCATTCTCATTTTTCCTTCAAGATATCACTGGTCTTTGCAAGATCCATTTGCAAATCACCAATGGCAAGTGAAATTTATCACAGGCTTCTCCTTTTATTAATTAATTTATTTATTTATTAGAGAGGGACTGAAGGAGTTTGTGCTACCCCAGTAGTGTTTAAGAGAAATTCTTGGCTCTGTGCTCAGGAGTGACCTCTAGAAGTGTTTGGATTAATCCAGGGCTAATGGGATGCAAGACAAGTGCTTTAACCCTTATAACTATGTCTCCTGCCCAAGGCTTCACTCTTCTGCTTCTCTCCTCCATAGTTAAGGACTCTTGAGGGTTCAGGGGCATACTGAAAGAACTGGAACATATGCCAGGCACGCATGCCTGGCAGCTTGATCACTGACCACGTCCTACACACACACACACACACACACACACACACACACACACACACACACACACACACACACACACATACACACACCGCCAACAGCAGCATCTCTGGATGCAACCCTGAGCATCACTGTACCTGAACAACACCTCATCATTGCACCAGATTTCTGAGCCTCAGACCAACACTGTCAGGCTAATTATCACCAGAGTTTCCCTGGATCCCTAAGCTCCACTGGGGAGCATATTCCCCAAAAAAGACTCATAAAGTTACATAGGGTCCACTTGTATTTTCCAGGACCATCTCTCCTTCTCTTGGTCATCTAATTAGCAACATCTCAAAATCTAACTCCTTTTGCCTGATGCATCCATGGACTCAGGGATTAGAATGTGAACATCTCTGGGAGGTCATCATCTGAACACCACATCCATATTCACTTTCAGGAAGAGAAGCCAGTTCCAATCTGCTTTCCAGAGATAAGCATTGTCAGTGGTTTATGTAGGGTTGGAAAGCTAGATCAATACATTGAGCACAGGCTCTATGTGTAAGACGAACAGACTAGATTCCCAATATTGCAAGGGTCCCCTGAGCACTTTTGGAAGTGAGCATAGAGCCAGGAGTAAGCCCTGGGCAATATTGAATTTGACTCCAAAATCAAAGAAATAATTTATTTATTTAACTAAAATATGTGTATTTCAGTCAAATATTTAGTCAATTACTTTAGCCAGTTTTCTTTGTTAGAGCATATTGTTCTTTCTAAACATAATATACGTACTATAGTTTTATTTAAATACAGAATTGATGCAACCGGAGGTCCCCGAGTGACTTATGTGAAGTGGGAAAGAGAGTGTTGGCAGTCCTGAGAAGGGAAATTACCACTTTCTCTCAACCTTGCCACTTGGCAAGGGCTGGAGAGATCTAAGACAGTGGTCTTTGTAGCTTTGGTAAGAAAAGTAAAGCCAATCCTTGACCTTGCCTAGGTATTTTGGGTCTTCACCCAAAAATAAATTTCAGAAGGAGATGAGTAGTGAAGTTGAAACTGGTTTTATTTGGGAATTCTAGAAAAGGGGAGGGAGAGGATAAGAAAGAGAGAGCGATACATCCAGGAGAGAAAGCAGCTTTTTTCAAAGGCAGAGAAAGCCCTGGGTTACAGCCAGAACTACAACCAGAGATTCTGTGATACTGTTGGCGGTGTGTGTGTGTGTGTGTGTATGTGCATTGCATACATAAACACACCTGCAACCTCTGTTCTGTTTGTTAACATGGAAAAGAGCAAAACACACCTGGAAATTGTGCTCAGTTTGTTCAATGAACATGGTCTGGAGTGGGAAGAGTGAAAGGCTGAGGGCCGGGGAAAAGGTTGCTGTGTCTGTCCTGGTCTTGCTGCCTTAGTGAGCTACTCAGTTGCCATCTCAGCTCTTTGAGCTGTGGGGCCACCATCACCCACAGAAGGGAACCTAGCAACTTAAGAGAAAGAAAATTCTAGCCTCTAACAGGGAAGTATGATGGATTTCTCTTATCAAAAAGCAGGCTATAAATCTCTTATAGACCTCACTACCAAATTGTTTAGTACTCTAGACAAAAACACACACACACACACACACACACACACACACACAACAAACGATGCTTATCCTAAAATGCTCTAGCCACTATCTAACCCTGAAACCTTCATTTAGCAAAGCCCACCCCCACTCAGTGATGAAGTGCCTAGATTGGAAAGCCTTCCAACTTGACTCATCGGTCCATTATTTTTAAATTATTTTACTGTATTCGCTTGTCTTTCTCTTCTCTTCTCTCTTACCTTTTGTTTTCCCTTTCTTTCTCTCCTAATCTATAGCTTAGCTAATTATTTATCTTTTCTTAATTCAATTACTTCTTAAGGGCTCAGACCCATCCTATGAAGGTCAAACCTCCAACAACAACTTAAGAATAGATCACTAATGTCTGTGGGCATGAGTTTGTAGAGAGTGAACTCCTCTCTGATTGCCAAACCTAAATTGTAAACAGTCCATGCCTAAAATGTATATAGGCCCTCTTATATATTATACCCCACTTCAGAAATCCTTCTATCCTTTCATACCCTGATCCTGATCTGATATCCCTCCTTACTTAATCTTCTTTACCTTTAGTTCTTTTTTGTTTGTTTGTTTGTTTTTGTTTTGTTTTGTTTTTGTTTTTGGGTCATACTGGCAGTACTCAGGGGTTACTCCTGGATCCATGCTCAGAAATTGCTCCTGGCAGGCACAGGGGACCATATGGGGCACTGGGATTCAAACCGATGACCTTTTGCATGAAAGGTAAATGCCTTACCTCCATGCTATCTCCAGGGCCCTACCTTTAGTTCTTAACTCATTAAGTAGGTACTGAGATTGACCTCTTGCTCCAATAAGCCACCACCCAGCTCCCAAACGAAAGGATACCCTCTCAGCCCCACATCTCGTGCCCAGCAAGAAACTACAACACTTCTGCTGACTCATGCTTTGTGGCCCTTCTTCTCTCTCTCTCTCTCTCTCTCTCTCTCTCTCTCTCTCTCTCTCTCTCTCTCTCTCTCTCTCTCTCTCTCACTCACACACACACACACACACACACACACACACACACAAATGTGAACTGTTGCATGTTACCAGATTCAGCTCCATAAGGACCCCCAGCTCAAGGATACTACCTGATCCCTTAACTGCTACAAATCATTTCTCAAACTCAACAAGACCACAGTGTGTGTTGAAAATGTGCCCTGGATTTTACCCCCCACAAGAATATCTGAAAAGACTTAATGGTGAAGCCTGTATTTCCTTTATATGTTTAATACCTCTATAATAATACCTCTTAGTCTGTTTATTCCCAAATGTAAGGTATCCTCTCATATCACTTTTTTTCTTTAATTTTTAAATTTGATTTTTATTTATTTCTTCTGTAACAGTCTTTAACTTCACCTGTTTGGGTTCTGCTTGGTACAAAAACCTAGAAGAAAAAGTCTTGCCTGGGTTAAAAGCTCAGGTCAAAATCAGGGCACAGAGATTGTGTAGCCTGTCATTCTTACCCCCAAAAGCACCAGCAATATAATATGGCACTATTCCCTTTTGCAAAGGCATACTAAAAAAGGGGAAATTTTATGTATAGAAACAAGTTCTTATCAACTAGGGATAAGAACTCATACATTTTATAATACAGGGGTGCCTCCCACTCTGAATATGTGTCATGTGGACCCAACATAGACTCCATCAGAGTCAGACAGTGACTGTCCAATTCTGAACCCTAGATTCCAGACATAGAATGAACACAGTTCCCTGTAACAGCACCAGGAACCAAATTCTCCCTGGGAAATTCCTTATACTACTCTGGCACCAACTTGCACCAGATTTGATATGACATCCTGACTACAAGGAAATGGCAACAACTTGATCTAAGAGCAGGTTGTCCTATAGAAGAAGACATGTTGTCCTTTGATCTGTGCAAAAATCAAGGTCACTAACTATAGAAGACTGACTTTGATAACCATGACTGGGCAGAACTTATCCTGGGACCAATAAGAAAGACCCTAACCTAGGCTTCGGGCCTAGGATTTGTACAATAACCTAGATCTCTAATTCCAGAGGTCTGACTTTGACATCTGCAACTGCACAGAACTTCTGTAACCATAATGAAAGACTATCTTATGCTTCGTCCTAGGATCTGTGCAAAAACCAAGACCATTAACTACAGAAGACTGATTACAACAGTGATGGAACAGAACTTCTAGAACCATAAAAAAAAGACTTTATCCTAGATTTCGGCCTATGACCTGTGCAAATACCAATATCTCTAGCTACAGAGGCCTGACTTTATCATCTACAACTGAACATAGTTTCCTGGCACCATAAAAACACCTTGAGATGTGAAAATGAACGTGTATGGAGTCAGTAGTTGTTCTCATTACAGTATGTTTCAAGGGCGGAGAAACCCTGTATCTCTTAGGACAAGGAAATTCCCTTTCTAATTTCCTCAATATTTACTGTGCCTATACAAAAGAGAGAGGGGGGAGAGAGGGGGAGAGAGAGAGAGAGAGAGAGAGAGAGAGAGAGAGAGAGAGAGAGAGAAGCACAAACCTTGCCTCACCAGCCCTCCTTCCTTTTCTTTTTCTTCATTCTCATTGTTATTATTTGGTTGTTGTTGTTTTCTCGTTGTTGTTGTTGTTGTTGCTGCTGTTGTGCTTTTTTGTAGCTGCTGGTTTTAGTTTTTGGGGTTTTGTTATGTTTTTCTTCTGTTTTCCCTTCTTTTAAATTGATATTTATAACCTCTAGATGAACTCCTCACATTTTTTTCTTTTTTCTTATCTTTTTTTCAAACAGAACCATATAACTTGAATCATCTTGTCCTGCCTCATAAACTGGGGTGGGGGTGGGGGAATGGATGGTACCAGGACCAAACAGTCATATGAACACTGAGTAGAAATAAAAAAATTATCAGACTCAAACACCAAACCCAAAGTCAATAACAACAGGATCAATACCCAATCTACAACAAACTATACACAGAGGGGACTGGTTTCAACAGCAGTGTGTGTGGGGGGGGAGTATTGGGAGGGGGAGGCATGGGATGCATGCTGGGAACAGGGGTGGAGGGAGACCAACACTGGTGGTGGGAATGCCTCTGATTCATTGTCACTATGTACCTTAAATATTACTGTGAAAGATTCGTAATTCACTTTGGTCACATAAAATTATTTAAAAAAAAATTAAAAGCAGGCTACAGGGGGCTGGGATGGATTGTTCCATGTTAGGGCACTTGCTTTGCCTATGGGAGACCCCAGGATCCCTCTCCAGCATTTTTGGGAGCCACCCTCCCTCCATGACCCACGTGGCTCAGATATCAGAGACCTGCCTTGAGTTGAAAACAAAAGGCACAATTTTGTCTTGTTTCTAGGTAAACTGCTGAACCAGTAATGGGTGATTACAAAGAAAAGTGCCATCTGCACCATCTGCTCATTGTCCTCCCACAGTGACCAGGCCCAACTTCAGGCTGAAGCGTCCCATCCATCAATTTCAGACAAAAGATCTAGAGACCCAATCCAGAGTCTTTCTGGAGATACAATGAGATGGCAGCAGTGGGCAGAAGCAGCAGGCCTTCAAGGCCACCTCCCTCAATGGTGAGACCTGGGCCCACAGGCAAGACCTTCTGCTGCATAATCACCCGACAGGGCTGAATCCCAGCCTCAAAGAGATCTGCAAGCCCCACATCGGTATATGAGCTGGCCAAGAAGGTGTTACTGCCTATGGAGGGGCACATGAATAGTGAGGACACACACACCACGTGACGCATATGGTGCCTGGCAAGGTCTTCAGCCTGCAGGGGGGGAAGAGAGTTCAAGCTGAAACATTTGCATGTGACTGGCTCTGGTACAATCCCTGATACCATGTCTGTTTGTCTTGGGCTCACTCCTGAACGCAGCAGCAGGAATAGCCGTTGAGTGCTCTGGGTATATTTTCCATCCCCAAAAGAACCTAGTAGGAGTCAAGCCCTAGAATGATTGGGTCCACCTAAGTGAGCTCTTAATGTCCAAGCACACTCCCTCACATACTCACAAGTG
This sequence comes from Crocidura indochinensis, assembly GCA_004027635.1. NCBI lineage: Eukaryota > Metazoa > Chordata > Mammalia > Eulipotyphla > Soricidae > Crocidura > Crocidura indochinensis. The sequence goes on along the minus strand of PVKC010040554.1, from coordinate 4,100 downwards.
GGAGGCCTTGAGTCCCTCTGACAAAGACCCCTGGAAACAGACATACCAGCCTACTCCCCTCTTGACTCTGCTGGTCCACCCCGTAACTTAGCCTTGGTCATGGAGCTGACTTTTTGTGTTGACAAAATCTTTGATAGCTAAAGACAGGGCTCCTAGGGAAGACATAAATGTCAGTTCTATTCCTAGAACCTAGACTCAAGGTTCTCAACCATTCTTCTTATTCGGATCACTGGAGAGCTTTTATAATTCCTCTGGTCTTTCTTTTATTCCTAATAACATGGCTGAGGGCAGGATATCCATGACAATAACATTAGAATCATAATCGAGGGCAGATTTAGGCATTAATGGTATTAAATCAGGTCAGGGAACTACTTGTGTAATCCATTTTGAGAACCCCTGACTTATTATAGAACTCTAGCATAGGGCTTTGATGCTCAGGAGTGATGCTTGGGGAACCATATGTGGAACCAGAATTCAAACCAGGGTCAGAATGGTTCAAAACAAGCATCTAAGGCCTATACTATATCTCTAACCCAGAAAAAAAGCCTTCTTAAACTTTTTCCTTTTAAAACTTTTTTTTCTCCTCAGGAAATCTTTACAAACCCAGCTCTATAAGTACATAAAACAGGTATTCAAGTCAAATATTTACAGATAACAATTCATGAGGAAATTTTTTAGTGGCCTTGCACATCAAGTAATGTGGGCCCATATGGGTTTTCCAGACACGTTTGCAGTTCCTACTTCCCTCCACTAGCCACTTGACTATGTTGCCCTCATTCAGGCCTCTGCATATATGTCACTTGCTTTAGAAAATTGTACTGTTCAATCACATGGTCTATCATGACAGCTTGATTTCCTTGCTTCATTTTCATTTATTACACTACTGCCTGCTATTATTAGATCAGTCCATGCCTAATAGCTGTACCTCAGTTAAAATATTAGGACATGATCAGAAATGCTACTTATAACCAATTCCCAGATTTTAGGACAGAACCTGACACATAACAAGAACATAGAATGTATTTGCTAAAAAGGTAAGTGGGTCTTAAAGTGAGGGTGGGATCAAACCAATAGCAGTTTTATTACTAGGAAAATATGTGGGAAAGAAATGCAGACGTGATGTGGTTTGAGGAGCAACCTGGGGTGGAGGGGATGATCAAGATCCACGTGCATTGTATGCCTCCTTTCTGAAAGGACATCAGCTCTAATCAAATCCTGGCAGACCAAGGCCTGATAGAACTGGAAAAGTCCAGAACAATTGGACTAATGAGGAGAAAGGGTGAGTCACAGAAAGGCTAAAAATGTGAACACCCAGGTCTATCTTAATTCCAGTCAACTCTTCTTTCCAATCTACAGTCACAGCCCAATTACTACCTCAAGGTGTGAGGAAAGAACCATGGGAAATGACTCTCTAAATCAGGGTGGTGAACAAGTTCAACACAAAGAACCAACATTTTAAACTGTGAGAGTCAGAGAGCCACACCACGCAGTGACCTTCCAAAACAGACAAACATACAAAAGCATCTAATTTTAACAATAATCGATTAAGCACATGTTGTATTTTGCCATTTTGAATGAGGGTCAAAATCCTGCAGTGATGGTGAGGGTATGCTGCATCTTCCACACTAAGAACTAATGGCAAGATGTGACCCAACATGTGCCACACGGGAGGACGCATCCTGGAGATCTCTCCTCAGAGGTCCCTCCTCAGAAGCAGCACAAGAAAATTCAAACTTGGCAAAGAGCCACAGTATACAAAATAATGATAAGAGGCAAAGAGCCACATTCATTTTGGCCGGGAACCGCATGAGGCTCGAGAACCGCGTGTTCGCCACCCCTGCTCTAAACCAAACCAGGTGCTGGAGAGATACTATAGGGTTAATGCACTTGCTCTGCATGTGACAGACCCAATTCAAAGCCTGAGCACAGATAGGAGTAACTCCTGAGCACTGAGCCTGGTGTAACCCCTAGACACAATCAGCAGCACCACCAGATTTGGCTTCAAACCCCAAAACAATTTTTAAAGATCTTTAACCAATGGCCACCTGGAGGCAGAAAACAATATATATAAATATAAATATATATAATATATTTTATATATTAATATATTATTTAAATATATATAATATATATTTATATATTATATATATAAAACTATTCAGCAGCTCTATATCTGCTGAATAGTTATAACCCTCTACCAAATGACATCCTGAATTCTTCAAGAGCTTTGTGTAACAATGGAATTGCTAGATTGTGTTGTTCATTAAAGTAGACGCTAGTTACTGAACCCCTGAAATGTGGCTAGTCTGACCAAGGATGCAAATTATCGGTTTTATTTTATTTTGATTACTTTACATTTAAGTATAAACAGCCATATGTAGGATCAGATGCCAAAGAAATCATCTGCTATGATGCTGGGTTCTTCAGAGACCTGACAAATAAACATTCATTAGACCAATTTTAATTTTTATTGTTTCTATTTTGCACTATATAAAAAACAACCAGTCTCATACTCCTTTCTTTCAGAATTCATGTGCATTTTAGAAAATTATTGGCATTTCTCCTGGAGAAAAAGGCTATAGGCATAACAAAATCCATAAGTTTTTCAGAAGTGAACAGCTTGGAAAGCAACTCCCAAGGGCAGGGGTGAAAACAAGTGTCACAAATACATATGTTAAGGACAGTGAGCTAGATGCCTGTGCTAACCTAGGACGGACTGCGGTTCGATCCCCCGGTTCCCCATATGATCCCCCGTGCCTGCCAGAAGCGACTTCTGAGCGAATAGCCAGGAGTAACCCCTGAGCGTCACCGGGTGTGGCCCAAAAACCAAAAAAAAAAAAAAAGGACAGTGAGCTGTTCAGTAGCCTTTTCCATGGCTACTGAACCACATCAGGTATCCTTTTTCTCCTGGTACCCCCCAGCCACCATCTCAAAGGGAAAAATCTTTAGTCTATGGTTCGATGTGTCTTTTCACATGGTCTATGTGTCTTTTCACATGACCAAGAGTGAATATTAGACAGAATGAGATGTCAAAGAGCAATGTTCTCAATAATATATGTGCTTCCCTATACCTGAGAGAGACCCAAAAAACTAAGCAACTGGAACTATAGAGATAGCTCAACAAACAGTAAAGAACATGCTAAAACGTGTACTGGCCCTGAGTTCAATCCCTGACATTAACTTGTACATTGCTATGAGTGGCTATGCCCATCACCCAGCACCATTGGGTGAGGGAATTTAAATAAAGTTTACCAAAGACCTGTGAAACTAGAACCTGCAGATTTAAGTCTGGTCTTCTCATTGGAGAAAGTAGGGCATTAGACTTTTCCTTTTTTTTTTTTTTTCCTTTCCTTTCAAGGGAAAAATTTACCTGAAGAAATCTTGTGCTTTTTCTTCTTCCCTCTTGAGTTGCGACTTTCCTACTTTAACATGGACGATGCACCAGGGCTTTCCTCCACTTTTGAAGAAAGCCATGCTCTTTCTTGAGCTAGTTACTCTCTCTCTTTCTTAGTTACTCTCTCCTCCTCTTCCTCAACACCTCCAAATAAAATCTGTTTTTACTTAAAGAAAAAGAAAAGGGGGGCCTGGGAGATAGCATGGAGGTAAGGCATTTGCCTTTCATGGAAAAGGTCATCGGTTCGAATCCCGGTGCCCCATATGGTCCCCCGTGCCTGCCAGGAGCAATTTCTGAGCATGGAGCCAGGAGTAACCCCTGAGCACTGCCGGGTGTGACCCAAAAACAAACAAACAAACAAAAAACAAACAAAAAAAAAGAAAAAGAAAAGGTGCCAAAGTGAGTACAGTGGGTAGGGCATCTACCTTGCATGTCGCAGAGCTGGGTTCAGTCCCCAGCATTGCATAAGGTTCCCTCAAGCCAGCCAGAAGTAATTTCTGAGCTCAGAGCCAGAAGTAATCTCTGAGTGCTATCAGGTGTGACCAACCCACCCTCCCCACCTCCAAAAAAAGAAAAAAGAAAGAAAGAAAGAAAGAAAGAAAGAAAGAAAGAAAGAAAGAAAGAAAGAAAGAAAGAAAGAAAGAAAGAAAGAAAGAAAGAAAGAAAGAAAGAAAGAAAGAAAGAAAGAAAGAAAGAAAGAAAGAAA
>PVKC010040553.1:0-12310 GCA_004027635.1 Crocidura indochinensis | reverse complement strand
TTTATTTTTCTGTTGATATTTATTTCCTTGCTTAATACACTTCTAAATATTGGTCTACATTTTTTCATATATGGGACCTTTATAACTTCAAAATGAGATTGAAAATTCAGATTCTTTTGAGTATGATTTTATTCAGAAAACATTTAAAACAATACTTAAGTCTTAGGAATGTAACGTATTAACAGCTGCCAATATCAATCAAATTTGGTGCCCCGAGGGACTGTCCTGGCTTCAGGTAAAATTTTTCATCATTCTAGATAAAATGCATTTCTTTAGGCTCTGATTTTACCCAAGAGATCAATCAGTTGGATGGTGATGATTACTATAATAAGCAGTAATTACTGTTGGCTGAACACTGATTTTATAATTTATGAATTAAAAAAATTCAACTCACCTAGAATTACTATTGCAGAGAATAAACTCCTCCACAGTATATATGTTATGTAACTCCCATTAGCAATGAAAGAGAAATCTACATTTTTATATTAATATATTTATTTAAACACTTTGATTATAAATATGATTGTAGTTGGATTTCGAATCTATGGATTTTTGCCTACTCTTCATCAATAATGTCAAAGATTTCAAGAGGCAACTTTCAATTAACATTTCTGAAAGTGCCAATGGTAAAGAGGCAAAATTAGATATGTTCTTTGTAGAAAGGAAGCTTAGTGGAAAATGGTCACTTTTTATTTTTAATTTAGGGAAGGGATGCTGTGACCACACCCCAGAGTCTATTCCTCAGAATCTATTCTGACTCTGTTTAGGAGTGAACCCCTTGCTAGTTACATGCATGAAAAAAGCCTTACCTCCTGCACTATCTCTATGGCTACCCAAATGGACACTTAAATTAGTCATAATGGGACTTTTACACTGAAAAGTATGGAACGGGGTACTTATATCATCATTAAAGTTGCTCCAAGTAATAGAAGCAATTTCTTAATCAGTAAAGCACTTGCAAAAAACAAACAAACAAAAAAACCCAACTAAATAAAAAAATCTGAACAATTTACTGAGTTAGAAAAACATAAACTACATGATTTAAAATGTTTTAAGGTTTTTTGAAAAAATGGAATGCTAGAACTAGAATGAAGTAGTGATCATAGTCACAACATTTTAAGCATTTTCCAAAGGACAATTGAGAAAGCCAGTCAGACTTAACTGTGGGGACCAACGAGCTAGTTCAAAGGACTGGAGCACATGCTTTGTATTTTGGAGTCCTTGGTTTGCGCTCCAACATCTTCATGTACTTCTTAACATTGATAGGAGTAATTACTAGCACCAAGCTTGCAGTTGCTCTAAGCACCTCACCACTAGTTTTGGCCGCAAAGCAAACTAAAACCCCACTTAGCTGTGCAATTCAACTTAAAGATGAGGTATTGTTTTTATTTTTATTTTTTAATTTATTTTAAATTTTATTTTATTAAAATAATTGTGATCTACAAAGTCCTTCATAGTTGGATTTCAGATTTTTCAGTGATTAGGGCCATTCCCACCAATAGTGTCAATCTCCCTCCAACCATTATCCCAGAGTGCATCCTAAAGCACACCCTTTTCCCTCTAGCCTGCCAGTATAACAGGCCCATGTAAGTTTAGATTGTTAACGTTTAGGTCCCTTGATTCTATTGTCATTGACTTTGGCTTGGCTATTTAGTCCTATCCTTATAAAAATGTTTTAAAAATTTTATTTTATGGAAATAATTTTGACCTACAGAGTCCTTCATAGCTGTATTTCAGATATACAGTGAGTCAGGGCCATTCCCACCGCCAGTGTCAACCTCCCTCCACCAATGGACCCAGAGTGCATCCTATACCACTTAGGTATTGTTTTTAGATTTCCTTGTAGTTTATAACCCAAACTCTTCCTTATAAATAAGTGCTTTGAGTATATTTGTTTGTTTGTTTTGGTGGCAGTGGTGGGTCATATGCAGCAGTGTTCAGGGCTCATTACTCACTCTGCATTCAGAGATTATTCTTGGAAGGGCTTTGGGCTCCTGTGACCAAATGTGGTGTGGCTGATTTCGTGCCAGGCACGTGAAACCCATCTTGAGAATATTTTAAATGATAGATAGATAAGGTTCCTGCGCTAACCTAGGACAGACCACGGTTCGATCCCCCGGTTCCCCATATGGTCCCCCGTGCCTGCTAGGAGCGACTTCTGAGCGAATAGCCAGGAGTAACCCTTGAGCGTCACTGGGTGTGGCCCAAAAAACAAAAAACAAAAAACAAAAAAATTTTAAATGAAGTTAACCTACTACTGAGATAGCAACTATAGTCACTTTGTTTATTAAACAAGTGCTATGAAGAAACTATGCCAGAGTTAATGGAGTTACAAAATAGAAAGTGATTAGAATGTTGTTGCTTTTTTAAAAAAAATAGAAAAAATTATTTAAAGTAGAGGAGAAAGGAGAAGGAAAATATTCCATGTGGAGAGGAATATAACATAGGACTAAGTTTCGTGGCTACTTTTAAAATGAATGAATGGTTTGGGAAAAATGTGACTTCAGGGCTGAGAAATGGAAGGTGGCCACAGAAGTCTGAGAGGCTAGATTTTATTTTATTTTTAATAATTTACTTTATGTTAGTTTTTCGATTTCTGATTTGCTTTGTGCATTGAGTAGATTAATACCTTTTCTGGTTATAAAATTAGTTTTCTCTTGCATGTGCAGACAGTGTACTTAATTAAATTTTAATTTTCCACTAGTCAAAGCCAACAAGGCCAAATAAATACATTTTCGAAAGAGCTATGACTTGCAGTTTTCTTTGTAATTCCTTTTTTTTCTTTCTTTTTTTCTCTTTTTGGCTTTTGGGTCACACCCGGCAGCGTTCAGGTCTTACTCCTGGTGCTACATTCAGAAATTGCTCCTGGCAGGCTTGGGGGACCATATGGGATGCCAGGATTTGAAACACCGTCCTTCTGCATGTAAGGCAAATACACTACCTCCGTTTTATCTCTCCGCCCCACCCCCAATTTTTATTTTAATTATGCAAATTGTCTGGCATGCAAATAACAGAAAGGAGGAGCAAAAAGATCTCAAAATGATCATTTGAAGCCATTAGAAATGGGTCTCAGCATTACTCTAATAATCTCAGAGACAATAGAGTTAAGGGCCAGAAGGACGGGCTCACAATATGCAGCTCACCACAAAAAGTGGTGAATGCTGATAGGGAAATAACTACCCGAACAACTAGCATGACAATATTAATGAATGAGAGAAGTAGAATGCCTGTATTGAATACAGGCAGGGGAGGGGAAGGAGGGAGATCGGGGGCATTGGAGATGGGAATGTTGCACTGATGAAGGGGGGTGTTCTGTGTATGACTGAAACTCGACTACATTCATGCTTGTAATTATGGTTCTTAAATAAATTATTTCAATAAAAATAAAGAAATGGGACTCAGAAATGGGTTTCAATTAAGACCTTGGATATTTAAGTCCTGGAGGGCCAGTGCAACCCAGCCATTGTAGGCCAGGTATCTAATATTCTTTATCTGTCTCGAGGGAGAAATATGACAGGAAAAATAAAAGAAAAAATAAATTAATTATAATATTCTATATTTTAATAATGAAAACAGTAAAAAATTTTATTTTACTCCCTCTCTTGAAATTTCTTAAATTGGGACTTTGATGGTTTTAATATATAACATGATAATCATTAGCCACATTATTTATTGGGTATTGAAATGTGACTTTTCTACATTCATTAGTGCAACATGCACATCCAATTAAAGAAAAAATGAACAAGATGTAAACATCTCCTTAGTAATTTATATAGATTATATTCGAAATTATATTTATTTATGGTAAATTAATATACTAAATTTTAAATTTTTTTGTTTTGGGGCCACATTCAGAAGTGTTCAGGAGATACTATTGGCTCAGTGTTCAGAAATTACTTTTGGTAGGCTTGGGGGACCATATAAGATGCTGGGATAGAAAGTAGGTAGGCTGCATTCAAAGCAAATGCCCTCACACTGTGCTATCACTCAGGCTCATATATATTAAATATTTTAAAAAGGAATTTGAATATAGATTAAGACATGACTGAGGACAATGGTTTTTGTGTTTCATTGTTTAGTGTTCCCACCCACCTCCTCTTCTTTTCAGGTATCCTCAGTTCTATTATCAATACTCACTGACTTTGCATTTATTAGTATTTTTGTTTTCATTTGTGCCAAACCCAATAGTGGCCAGTAGGCTTAATGAACCATGGAATGTTAGGGACTGAGCCTAAGGTTCCCACGTGCATAGCTACAAATGCACTCCAGTCCTTTAACTCATTTCTCTCATACCTTTTATCACATTGCCCATCTCTTGTCACTTTAAAATTTTGAAACAAATTTTAAAATTATTTTGTTTGCCCATCAATTTTATACTCTTAGATTGTACACACAGATTAAGCCAATCCTTTTGCTTTACGTTATTCCTACATGTTCCTCAATTTTGTCTCAAAGAGAAAAAAGTTATCCCCTTTACTAAATTACATTTCCTCACCCAGTTATTCTATGTACAACAGATTAGTGATAAGTAAGACCACCCTGTGATTGTCTTTCTTCTGGTTTAGTTCCCTCAACATCATACCTTTTAGTTCCAACCAGGTTGCAGAAAATTTAATAATTTGATTGTTCTCTGCAGCTGCATAGTATTCTATGTGTATTTGTATCACATCTTCATAATCCATCCACTTGTTGTTGGACATCTAGGCTGATTCCATATCATCTTTATTATAATCAGTGCAGTAATGAATAACAGTGTGCATATGTCATTTTGAATGAAAGTTATTAAGCCTGGGGAGAGATACCCAAAACTGGAATTGCTGGATCATGTGGAAGCTCAATTCTAAGTGCACTGAAGACTATTTTGTTTTCGACAGGGATTGAACCAGACAGCATTCCCACCAGCAGAGGGAATGAGAGTTCCTTTTTAACTACATCCCTTCTAGAACAGGTTTTTAAATATTTTATTTTAAATTTTTTTAAAAAATTAAAAAAATTAGTTTTAAATATTTTTTTAAATATGTGCCATTTCACTGATGTGAGATGATACCTCACTGTTGTCATATTTATTTTACCTAATGATAAGAACTTTTACATGTGCCTATTGACAATCTGCTTGTCTTCCTCTGAGAAATGTCTCTTTATTTCCACTCCCTTTTTAGATTTTTGAACTTGTTTTGTGTTGATCTTTGTGAGTACTGTATATATCCTGGATATTAAGCTCTTATCTGAAGTGATGAATGTGAATATTTTTTTCCTGTTCCATTAGCTGTCTTTTAGTTTTATCTTGTGTTTCCCATGCAGAAACTCTTTAATTTCATGTAGTCCCATTTGTTTATTTTTTATTTGATGTTCTTTTTAGAGTATTAAATTATTGAAGATGCTTTTGAGGTACAAATTTTGGTGAGTTTTGCCTATATTTTTCTCAAAGTATTTGGTTACTCCTACCATTTATATTTTTTGGTTGGATCTCTAGGTCTTTGATCCACTTTGAATTAACTTTATCCAATTTTTCCAGCACCATTTGTTGAAGAGGCTATATTTACTTCATTTAATGTTTCTCAGCTCCTTTATTAAAATTAACTGTCCATGTATGTGGGGTTTTACAATTGGGTTTCAATTCTGATCTGTCGATGAAAAAACTCATTTTATTCAACTACCAGGCAGTCTTAATCAGTATAGCTTTATAATACAGTTCTAAATTATGTGATGAGATGCCTCTGTATTTAAATTTTTTTAAATTTTATTTATTTCTTTATTGGTTGGTTGGCTTTTGGCCCACACCCAGTGGCCCTCAGAGGTTACTTCTGGCTCTGCACTCAGAAATCACCCCTGGTAAGCTGGGGGACAATGTAGGATGCCAGGAATCTAACTAGGTCCCTCCCGGGTCGGCCACATGCAAGTCAAACACCCTACTACTGTGCTCTCTTTGACCCCACCCCTGCACTTCTTAATTTTCAATATGACTTTGGACATTTTGTAGTCTATTCTGATTCCATGCAAAATTTACTATTGACTTTTCTAGGTCCATGAAGAATGTTGTTTGAATTTCATGGGGATTGCATTGAATCTACATAATAGTTTATGTAGGATAAGTATGGCTGTTTCAACTTTTTATTCCTTCATTCTTTTGGATGTATACTTGCTTTTTTATCCTTTCACTTTATATTTATCCTTTAGATTTCAGTGTGCTTCCTGTAAAGCAGCAGATCTATGGATTTTCTTTCCTGATCCATCCAGTTACTTTGTGTCTTTTTATAGGAGAGTTTAGTTCATTGACATTGAGAGAAATTAATAATATATATAGGGTTGTGCTGCCATTTTAATGTATATATGTGTAGAATCTAGTTATTTTGCAAGAGTCTCTTTTTTATAGGTGACCTTTTGGTAATTCTTTGAGAATTCATTTAGTTGTTACAAATGCTCCCAGTTCTTGTTTGTCTAAAATGTTCTTATCCCTTCCTCATGTCTAAAGGATAGCTTTGCAGGGTAGTGACTCTAGGCTGGAATTTTTTAATTCAATACTTTAAATATGTTATGCTACTTTTTCCTGGTTTGTAAGATATCATATGAAAGATCTGTTTTTATTCTTATGTTGTTTCCCTTATATTTGACTTTTTTTCTCCTCTTTTGCTGCTTTAATTAGTCTGTCTTTGTCTTTAGATTTTACCATTTTGATTAATATGATGTTGGTATTGATGTTGTTTTGAGTCTATTTTATTCCATACTCTTTTGTCTCTTGGATCTGTGCAGGAGCCTCTATCTAGAGATCAGTTCTTAGTGATTATTTCTCCTGTTAGCCATTATTCTCCTTTCCCTTTTTATTAAAATTTTTTTATCTAGATCACTGTGAATTACAAGTTCTTCATATTCCCATCACCAGTGTTGACCTCCCTCCACCAAAGTTCCCAGTGTGCATAACATACCGCCACCCTTAGACCCCTGGCTTACCAGTGTAAGAGATCCATTTTAAGCTTAGATTGTTATAGTTTGGGTCTCTTGATTCTATTGTCATTGACTTTGGCTTGGGTACTTAGTTCTGACCTTTTTTTCTTACCAAAGTACCTGAGACCACGTGGCCCCTGGGTCACATCCACATTTTTTTTTCTCAATTTGTAGAAAGATGCAGAAATATGAGGTAAAAGAAAGTAATTCATGTCCCAAGTTTCTATGAAAAAGGTGGAAGGCCCTTTTTCATAGATACAAATAAAATTTATAAAAGGGGGTGCCTTTTTTTGCATAGGCACAGCAAACATTGGGGAAATAAGAAAGGCAATACCCTTTGCATAAAAAAAAAGGTATTTCTACCCATGAAGTATACTGTGATAAGACTGACTACATGCTCCAGGTATATTAATTGTTCAATCCCAAAGTCTTTCTTCATGGTCCCAGAAAAAGTTCTATTCAATAGTGGTTGTAGCAGTCAAGCTTCTGTAATTACAGATATTGGTTTTTGCACAGATCTTATGTTGAAACCAGGGTGTCATGGAGCATCTTCTGATTTTATCTCACAGTTAGGTGATGGGACAGGGAAACCTGCCCTTGGGGCAAGTTGTTGTTTCCTGGTCATAGGATGCTATATGAACCCACCCTGGAACAAGTTGGTGCCAGAGTGACATTAGGGTCTCCCCCTGGGGAAGTTTGAATCCTGGTTCTGGTGCAGAAAACCATGTTGGTGCCAAGGATGGGATCAAAGGTTCAGGGTTGGATGGTCGATGTCCAATCAGCTGAGGTCTATGTTGAGTCACAATAACAGTGTTCAGGGTGATAGACATCTCTGCACTATAGAATTTAAGAGTTCCTATCCCTATTAGATAAGAACTTCTTTCTTTTTTCTTTTTATTTTTTTATTAAATTTTATTTATTGAGAACATTTTGAATCACAGTCTTTTGCAGTTGTATTTCAGGCACATAGTGACAGTAAATTAGGGTCATTCCCACCACCAATGTTGACCTCCTTCTACCATAGTTTCTTGCATGCATCCCAAACCTTCACCCCTAGCTCCCTAGATCACTAATGCAACAGGTACATTTTGTGTTTAGCTTGTTATTGTTTGGGTCTCTTGAATTTGTTGTCATTGACTTTGACTTGGGTATTTAGATCTGACCTCAATTTTCCCCACTCAATGTAGAACTTCTTAATACATGTAAGATTTCCCCCCATTTTAATGTGCCTATGCAAAAAGGAACATAATATTACTGGTGCATATGGGGGTAAATATAACAAGCTAAACAATCTCTATAACCAAATTCTAATCTGAACTCAGATCCCAAGAGACACTTATCTAGTAGAATTTCCTACTAAGCAGATACAAAAAAGAAATGGGAAAACTACCTCTACATATGGAAATATACACTAAGAAATATAACTATTATGGGAATACATCTACAGAAATATACAAAGGAAATATAGATATCTCCTTTAAGTTATTTGAGATAGTCTGAGGTGGGGGATAAAATTAGAGCACAGTTTCATCTTGTGCCATGGTCTTGTGGAGTCTGAGAAATGGTTTGCAGAAGCCAGGGATCGGGTAATGTCACTGAGCTGAAGGTCTCTCTGGAGCTGAATCCAATAGTAAGCAACAGTTCACAGTGAGGGGAAGTGGGAAAAAAGGGGGTGCATAGGATGAGTCAGTTGGAGCAGTGGGAGCAGCTTCTTCCTGGGCTGAAACAAGGCAGGTTGGGAGGTTGTCCTTTCACTTTGGGAGCTGGCTGGTAGTTTGCTGGGACAAGGTGGATGTTCTGGTTTCTGAGGAATTAAGAACTGAGTGTAAAGAGGATTAAATAGGGAGAGATGACAGATTAGGGTTGAGAGGGTGAGAGGATAGAAGAGGATTTGTAAGGTGGTAGGCAAGGAAGGGGAAAAAGAGGGGTTATATGCATGTATATATATATATATATACAACACATATATACGTACAACATATATAGGCATTATGTACAATACAGATTAGACAGACATATAGGTGTTCACCACATGCATACTCATGTACATCCACATAGACAGACATTGAAGATTGATTTGTATGCATTACAGTCAAAGAACTGACACTTATTGAATGGGTCAGTGCACTTAAAAAATATGAGGCCGGCACATCAGGGAGAAAGGTTTTTCAGTTTCTAGGTAAATTATCATTGGTGAGAGTGAACTTTGCTAAATAAAAGCTTCTGGGGTTAGATTGTTCATGGAGCATTTTAGGATAGGCATAACTTTCGTGTCTAGAATATTAAGCAATATGGTAGTAAGCACTATAAGAGGAGTATACCCAATATAGTATCATCTACTGTATCCTGTGTGTCCAGGTCCTTTTCCTGAAAGAAAATTGACAACATGGACATTATGATGTGATAGTAAACTAGTTTTAATTGAAAAAAATAAATTTTACAAAAACATACTCAAAGAACGAGGACTGTAACAAAAGTCTATGGTGTGCAGTTGCCTATTTGAGTTGTCTCTATGGACATAAACATTAGTTCATAATAGTAGGAGTAATCAAAAGAAAAATGGATAGGTTGGAGTATTTTGTCAAGATATTGTCATATTGAGCATTGTATTTGGAGTCTAATATGATATAGCACTGAAATATAAAGCTAAGGTGATCAACCTATATCTCTGTATCTCCAAGAACCACTGTGGATAAAGTTGTTAAATAATTGTTATAGAAATATTAAAATTATGACATAAAAAATTTTTTTTGGTTTTTGGATTACACCCAGCAACATTTAGGGGTTACTCCTGACTCTACACTCAGAAATCACTCCTGACAGGCTCGAAGGACCATATGAGATGCCGGGATTCGAGCCACCGTCCTTCTGCATGCAAAATAAATGCCCTGCCTCCATGCTATCTCTCAAACTCAACACTAAAACATTCTTACAGTGAGAGTTGTAGTGGGAGACCTGGCGTCCAAACTCATTCTGCACCTGTTTCTGTGAATAAAAGCATTAGAACATTATTATAGACCTCTATAATGGGCAATTGAATGAACACCTGTTAAGTCTAAACAGCTGCATCCATTGCTACAGGTTTCTTTGAAGTATAAAAGAGAATAAAAGATTTTGTGTTTCTCCTCTTCTATTCAATTTGTTTCCTGCTCTCCTCCCTATACACTGGCACCTAAGGTGTTCAAGATATCTACCATTTAAGCTATTGTGTTTCTTCTTGCTGTTATTCTATTACATATAAGTGATATCATTCAGTATTTATCCTGCTTCTAGTTTACTTGACATAACAATATCTTCTAGTTCCATTCATATTGATGTAAATTGCATGATGTCATCACTCCTTATACCTACGTAGTATTCCCTTGTACCACATATGTACCACATCTTCATGGTATATTTATCTGTTGTTGGAAATCTAGGTTGATTCCAAGTTTTAGCTATTACTATTACTGAGTGCAACAATGTTCATACATACTTGTAGATAAATATTTTTCTGTCTTGGAGATAGGTACCCAAAAGGGGCTTGCTGGATCATATGGTCACTCAATTGTGAGTTTAGTGAGAACCCTCCATACTGTTTTCCTTAGGATTGGACCAGGCAGCATTCCTCCCAGCAGTGAGGTAGAGTTCCTTTCTCACAGCATCCCTACAACAGAGATTGCTCCCAGTATTTTTGGTATGTGCCATCCTCACTGTATAAGACGATATCTCATTGTTGTCTTGATTTTCCCCTTTCTCTTTTCACCAATATTTGCATTCCTATGACTTGAAGATTATTCCATTATCTATCACAAATCTCACATTCTCTTCCTTTTATTTATGTCCTTTTTTGTCACTTTTTTCTTGATCGATGGCCAGTATTTCATCTTCAGTGTTAACTGATTCAGTCCTCTGCATGTTGAATTCTGTTGTTAAAACCTTTTAATTCCTTCAATTCTATTTGATGGACTTTTGATACCCTGGATCAGTTCCTCTTTTTTAGTTGAGTTGTTCTTTTAATGATTGACTTATTTCCATGACCATTGTGTGGAGCATTGTTTTAAATTCCTCATTGATGAGGACTCAGGCTTTGCTTGAGCTCTATTTTTTTGGCAGGACATGGTCACTACCATGTCTACCAGAGCATGTGAATATCTTTTTTCCTTCATCATTTTTAAAGATTTGTGGGTGCTGTGATTTGAGAATCAGATTCCCAGATCTGAACTGTTTATTTACATCTCAGCACAAAATTACTCTCTAATCTGTTAATCTAACAATGTCAGTGCCCTAACCTTCCATTTTATACAATATTCATTCAGGAAAATAACAAGAAATTTCATTTACCTAGAGGACAGTTGTGGACATATTTGAGGCAAGATATCAAAACCAAAAACTCTTGGGAGTTAGTGGGGTGGAAGGGGGTAAAATGTCCAACATATAAGCTAATGTTCTTGCAGTTTTGGGTTGAGAGGCTGGTGGTGGTGTGCAGGCTTCAAGGTGCAGGGGAGCCAAGGAGAAATGGTACAAGTTGTGGGGACAGTGAGTGGGCTGGGATTAGAACCCTCGAAACACCTTCATGACAAAAGAGACTGGTGTCTGCATTTGTCCTGGGTTCTACCAGCAAGCTGTAGGAGGGGCTTCCCAGTGTAAGGCAGCAATTGTATATATATATATATATTTTTATAGTAGTGTTTGTTTCAAAAATTCTATTCACTTTGGGTTCGATTTTATTTTGGTGTTTGCTGTTAATGTGGCTTCCTATATAGCTTGGCTTATTTCCCCTTATGGGAAGTCTAATATTCAAGAGCTCCTGATTCAGTCTATTATCTTTTTGCTCTATTTATTTACTTTATTTATATTTATTCCTTTTTGATGTGATCTAGGTTATTAAAATTTACTTTTACATTTCTTGTCATTGTAATATCTCTAATGTTAATATATGTATTCTTCTATGTTGCTTTTTGTGCTTTATGGTTTGAGACCTCCTATCTAGGTCTTCAATACACTTAAAAGTAATTTTTGTATGTAGATTAAATAATAGTCTGGTTTCAATTTTTTGCATATGGATGTACAACACCTAAGAGATATGCTCCTTTTCTTCATTGAAGGTTCTTAAACATCTTCAAGGAAGAAACAGCATTCTCCAAACAAGTTGAAGCAGAGATACACAATTGGGAATTTTTTTATTTTTATTTTTTTTATTTTAATCATAGTGGTTTTCATAATATTCACAGTAATATTCCATTTACAAATAAACATTGAATCAGGGGAATTCCCATCACCAAGTTGTCCTCCCTCCACCTCCATTCCCATTCTGTCTCCCATATCCTCCACCCTCTCCCCAGGGTCTTCTGGATTGAGTGACTCCCTCTGTTTCTGGTTTATTACT
>PVKC010040552.1:0-12313 GCA_004027635.1 Crocidura indochinensis | reverse complement strand
TGCAGCTAATCTCAGTGTAACCATTGCATCAGGCCAGCAGCCCCCCTGCTTGGCTCTGCAGCCCTCTGGCCCGGGCGCCACTGCTGATGAAAGTCATGTCCCACACAGTGGAAAGAAGGGTTGAGGAGGGTTCCCCAGGGCAGGCAGCCCTGCAGAGAAACACTCTAGGAGATATTGCGCATCCAGTCCCGAGGGACAGGCATCAACTACCTGTCTGCTTTCTGGGCTTCATCCTTCCTGCCTCTGAAAAGAAAATGGCTGGGGAGAATTTATTCATTCGTGCCTGACAAAATTCTGCAGGGGCACACCTACTGTGTGCCTTGCAATCGGTCCCAGAATAGATTCATGCAGGAACAAGAGGTAGAACATCCCTCTGCTCCCACTGAACTTACATATTTCAGCAGGAGAAGGCATACAGTAAACAAACACCTTAAGTGCCTATGGAAAGAGCTAAAGATTTGGAGTTAAACCTTCTATATTCGATGTGAGAGTTTAAAGGGAGTAAGGAGAGTTCCTCAATAGGTGACACTTAGAAGAAGGCTGTTGGGAATTTGTCTCAATCTACAATGCACGCATTACATGCATGAGACCTTATGTGTCACCAAAAAGTAAAATAAAATTGGGCTGGAGAGCTAGCATAGGGGTTAAGGTACTTACTTGTCTTGCATCCTACTGATTCCAGTTGAAATCTCTTAACACCGTATTACAGTGTTCTAGCACTGCCAGGGGTGTGACCCAACCCTTCTCAAAAATTAATAAAAAGAAATAAAGGAGAGGGGCCCGGGAGATAGCATGTAGGTAAGGCGTTTGTCTTTCATGCAAAAGGTCATCGCTTCGAATCCCGGTGCCCCATATGGTCCCCCGTGCCTGCCGGGAGCAATTTCTGAGCATGGAGCCAGGAGTAACCCCTGAGTACTGCCGGGTGTGACCCAAAAACCAAAAAAAAAAAAAAAAAAAAGAAATAAAGGAGAAAGAAACTGCAAATATGTGGAAGAAAATAAGTTTTCTGGAAGGGAACAGCAAGAGCAGAGTCTAGAGATTGAAGTAAGCATACTATCTTTAGAAAATAGGAAAGCAGGGCCCGGAGAGATAGCTCAGCGGCGTTTGCCTTGCAAGCAACCAATCCAGGACCAAAGGTGGTTGGTTCGAATCCCGGTGTCCCAGATGGTCCCCCGTGCCTGCCAGGAGCTATTTCTGAGCAGATAGCCAGGAGTAACCCCTAAGCACAGCCGGGTGTGACTCAAAAACCAAAACAAACAAAGAAAATAGGAAAGTAGATGGCAGGAATGGAGTAGATTGATTATATAGAACTTTTTAGGTCATCTTAAGGTTTTTAACTTTATTTTTTGGCCATGCAAGGAATTGAACTAGCATGCAAGAGAAGTGTTCTTTTAATGTGTGTGAAATTGAAAGTCGCTAAAAGATTTTGGAGTGGAATAACACCCAAATTTCAAAAAAGGCTGAGGACTAGGAATCTAACTTCAGTGTCAGTGAGCAAATGCCCTACATGAATAAGACCCTGGCAGCCTGCCCTCTCTCTCCCTAATCACCAACAATAACAAAAGGACTTTGAATTAATTGTGAATAGATGAGAGCAGAATCTGGGAGAGTGTTCAGGCTTTTGCAGATAATCCAAGAGATGATAGTAAATTGATCTAGGTTGAAAATAATGGAATTAATGGCAGATGTTTACATTTTGGGATGAGGATGAATTAAGAAATGTTGCTGTGGAGCTGGAGCAAAATATATATATTTTATAGCAAGTAGTGTATTTGCCCAGCATGTTGCAGATTCAAGATTGGTTCACTGCACGGTATTTGGTCCTCTGATCACCAATGGAAGAGATCCCTGAGCACAGAGAGGAGTAATGCTTAACACCCCCCCAAAAAAAAAATTTTTTTGCTAGGGCAGGAAACATTGTATAGTGGGTACACACTGACCTAGATTTGATCCCTGACACTTTTGAAGCTAAGAATGATCCCTGAGCACAGCTGGGTGTGGCTTAAAAATCAGAAAAAAAAGTAAAAATAAACTTTGTTAAGACCATGTTTTAATGGTGGTTCCAATTGAATTTTGGGGAAGAAGAGAAAAGTCAAGGTACACCAAAGTTTTGGCTAACATATTTAAAGTTGACATAATGACCATAGATAGAGAAAAGTAGTAGATTGTCTTTGGGCATAAAGTTTGAGATGCCTCATAGGCATCCAAAGGAAACAGCAAGTAAACAGGACAGTAGGAAGTCCCTAGAGAGTTCCAGACCAGAAGTGTACATTTGAAAGATAACAGTGTGGTAGTTGGATTAAGAAAATGGCACCTAATTTGTTCCCTTGTCTGTTGTTCAGTTCTTAACCCTGACAGGTTTGAAGCCTGCCTTGAATTTAGAGAAAGCTAAATTGGCCAGGACTTTGCTATTATGTAATCAGGATTACAAATATCAGCATCTAAAAATAAAGGAAGTGGGGTTCTCCCCTATCCTTGGAAATGGCTCTAACAACCCTTAACTATCACAATGTACAGCACAGTAATTAAGGAAGAACCACTAGGAGGCTGGGGCTAAGAAGAGCCTGCTTTTTTTTGTTTGTTTGTTTTTTGTTTTTGTTTTTTTGTTTTTGGGCCACACCCAGTGACGCTCAGGGGTTACTCCTGGCTATTGGCTCAGAAGTCGCTCCTGGCAGGCACGGGGGACCATATGGGGAACCGGGGGATCGAACCGCGGTCTATCCTAGGTTAGCGCAGGCACCTTATCTCCAGTGCCACCGCCCGGCCCCAGAGCCTGCTTTTTTAAGGCCAAAGAAATAGCGAGTAGGGCGATTTTTTCCAAGCAGGTTACCCAGGTTAGATCCCCAGTAACGTATATAGTCCCCAAGCACCGTCAGGAGTAATTTCTGATTGCAGAGCCAGGAGTAACCCTCTAAGCATCTCCAGGTGTGCCCCGCCCCCCGCAAAAAAAAAAAAAAAAAAAGAACCTGTTTTTTCTATATTTTTTTTTTTGAAGAATCTCCCTTCCAAAAATGCCTGACACCTATCTTTTATCCCCACAGTGTTCCAGAAGGAAGTCTATCTTCATACATCATCATACCTGAAAGCAGGTAAACTCAATAAATCTTTCCATCAAATAGACTGGAATTATCTCACTTATATATATATATAAGAATAATATACATATATTATTATAGTATATATAATACTATATGTAGTATATATAGAATATATAGTATATATATATATAGTATATATATACTATATATTCTATATATACTATATATATAGAATACAAGAGAGTGCAGGGTATCAAAGGGGTGATACCTAGATTACCCTTGACCCTAGGTTATAGAAATTAAGAGGCCAGGGAAGGAAAGAAATTGAGGAGGTAAGTAGCAGAGGTTACAAGCAGGCACACTGGTGTCCAGCTTTGATCCCTGGTATTCCAATGTAGTCCCCCCAAGTCCACCAGGAATGATTCCTGAGCTCAGAGCCAGGAGTAATCCCTGAGTACCTCTGGGTTTGATCTCCCCCAAAATGGGGCGAGAGAGATAGTACAGCAAATAAGGCACTTGACTTGCATGTGGCAACCCAGGCTCAATGCCTGGGGATTCCATATGGGGTCCTGAGTACTGCCAGCTGTAATTCCTGAGTGCAGAACCAGGAGTAACCCCTGAGCATTGATGGGTCTGACTCAAAAACAAAGAAAAACTTGTTAGAAAAAAAATCAAAATAGGGTCCAGAGAGATAGCACATCGGTAGGGCGTTTGCTTTGCATACAGCCCATCCAGAACGGATGGTGGTTCGAATCCATATATTTCCGTACCTGCCAGGATCGATTTCTGAGTGCAGAGCCAGGGTCGAGGGTCGCTGCTGGTGTGGGAAGGAAGGAAGGAAGGAAGGAAGGAAGGAAGGAAGGAAGGAAGGAAGGAGAGAAGGAAGGAAGGAAGGAAGGAAGGAGAGAAGAGAAGGAAACGGAAGGAAGGAAAAATCAAAAGTTGCTCTCAAAAAAACAAAAGATGTTTGCCTTGTGTGTGTGCTGACCCAGGTTCGATCCCCAGCATCCCATATGGTCCCCCAAGCACCACCAGGAATCACCCTGAGCACCACCAGGTGTGGACCAAAAACAAACAAAATCCAATCTACTGAAGGGCTGAAGTGATGGTAAGACACATAGGATGTTTGCCTTGATGTGCCCCATGTGGTGCGCCAAGCCTAGGAGTGATCCCCTCGTACAGAGGAGCCAGGAATAAACTCAGAATACCACTACCAGGTGTGACCCAAAACCAGGGGAGGGATACCCAGTGACAGTGGAAGGAGGAGGGTTTGAAGGTTGTCACCTCACATTCATTCTGGCTCTTCATAATAAGGTGACAAATCACTATTCTTAGAACATGACGTGTTAATTGAAAGTTAGCTTTGATTCAGTAGTCAGCCTCAACAAAGATAATTGATTTGTCTTATCACAAGTTCTCATCTTGATTGGATTGACCCAAAGAACTTTTGCTCAAGCTCCCCCCCCCCCCCATAGGAGAAAGAAGCACAAATGGTTGGTTTTGGTTTATTTGTTTTTGGTTTTTGGTTTTTTTTTTTGGGTCACACCCAGCATCGCTTGGGTTACTCCTGGCTCTGTGCTCAGAAATCGCTGGCAGGCATGGGGGACCATATAGGATGCCGGGGTTCAAACCATTGTCTTTTTGCATACAAAGCAAACACCTTACCTGGCAGTGCTCCTGGGTTACTCCTGGCTCTGTGCTAAGAAATCACCCTGGCACGCTAGGGGGACTATATGAGATAGTGGGAATCGAACCGTATCCTGGGTATCCAACTGTCCTGGGTTGGCTGCATGCAAGGCTAATGACCTACTGTTATGCTATCTCTCCAGCCCCTTTTTTGTTTGTTTTTGGGTCACACCTGGCAGCATTCAAGGGTTACTCCTGGCTCTACGCTCAGAAATCACTCTTGGCAGGCTTGGGGGGACCATATGGGATGCCGGGATTCGAACCACCGACCTTCTGCATGCAAGGCAAACACCTTACCTCCATGCTATCTCTCCAGCCCCCCCCCCTTTTTTTTGAGCACAAATGGTCTGACAATTGGGAGATACCAATGAAGATCCCTAAGGGAGCTTAGCACTCTTACTAGGGTCCTATCAGAATGTCCATGCAGCGTGTGGGGTACATATTTTACATGCAGAAGACTCAGATTGGGCTGAACCATTAGGACCACACTGTCTCCCATGCACTAGTGAGTAAACCATGCACATTTAGCCAGGAATAACCGTGAGTACTACCAGGTATGGCATGAGAAAAAAAGACATGAATTTGAGTTACCACCTGGTTTTGCTCAGGACTACTCCTGATTCTGGATTCCTGTCACTCCTAGAAGTGTTAGGGGGACCATCTGGGGTATAGGGAGCTAACTCAGACAGCACCATGCAAAGCAAATACTTTCCCTACTTTTTCTCAATCCAAATTTTGCAGGCACCATGCCTCTTCAATGGAATAATAGAAATAATCAGGGACGAATTATTCTTATTTGGTAACCATGGTGGTAATGTGGGGTAAGGGGGGAATGGAGGTGCCAGTCCTAAGGTCAGTCCTAGGGTTCTGGGGATTAAAGTGCTGAGGGTTAAACCTAGGGCTCCTCCATACGAAGTCCACTCTATCCCTTTAAACCATCTCCTCCTCAGACACATGGGGAAAGCTTCATACATACAAAATAGGCAGAAATCACTCAGCTGTATCTTTATCTCCAGATAGTATTTTTGTTTTTGAGGATTTAGATATTTAGATATTCAGATTTACAAATATCAGATTATGGAAACAACCAAAACAGTATGTAAATAAATTAATTTTGTCAGGTGATGGGGAGGTAGCTCAAAGGAATGGATGGAACATAGATTACTGAGTACCCGCTGGGTGTGGACCCCCCAAACACCACAAATCAATGTAGTATTGTCCCAGTAAAACCTTATCTGTGGACAGGCAGATTTGATATTTTTTGTTTGTTTTGGGGATTCATCCAGTCTTGCTTAGGGCCTTTTTTCTGGGCTCTACATTCATCATTCCTGTCAGGGCTTGGGGGATTATGTGGGATGCTGGGGACTGAACCCAGGTCGGCTTCATACAAGGCAAATGCCATCTATACCTTTTGTACTATCTAGCCCATCCACCCAAGAAAGTTTTTTTTTTTTTTTTTTTTTACTTTTAACCAAGAAAGTTTTTTAAAATATGGAACGCTTCACGAATTTGCGTGTCGTCTTGCGCAGGACCATGCTGATCTTCTCTGTATTGTTCCAATTTCAGTATGTGTGCTGCCAAAGCAAGCACCTACCCAAGAAACTTTTACATAGACCCTGGGTATATAGAGTAGGAAAATCTAAGCCGGAGAGGTGGCACTAGAGGTAAGGCATCTGCCTTGCAAGCGCTAGCCTAAGACAGATTGTGTTTTGATCCCCTGGTGTTGTGTAACTTTTATATTGTTTTTTGCCTATCATTCCCCCCTGGATCTCCAGGTGGGGGTGATTAACAAATGGAAATAAAGAGTTTGTTGGGGAGGCAATTGAGGCTTTTTTGACAAGACGGATGGTGAGGTTGGAGAGCTAGAGAGTGTGTCAAAAAAGGCTTATTTGCTGAACCTTTGTCCCCTGGATTCGTGGACTGTTGGTCCCTGTTTGGGCGCCAAATGTGGGGGGAGGTGAACCCCTTGCTGGAGGTCCCGGAGTTTAAAAATATTCTCCATTGGGAAATGTTTCCAATATGAAACATCTTTCCTTAGTTCTCCTTGTTGAAGAGACCCCAACGACAAATTCCCCCCACAAACAAACAAAACAGTCTAGTCGGTGAATCCAGGGGACAAAGGTTCAGCAAATAAGCCTTTTTGACACACTCTCTAGCTCTCCAACCTCACCATCATCTTGTCAAAAAAGTCTCAATTGCCTCCCCCACAAACTCTTTATTTCCATTTGTTAATCACCCCCACCTGGAAGATCCAGGGGGGAATGATAGGCAAAAAACAATATAAAAGTTACACAATACCCTGGCATCTCCAATGGTCTTCCCCAAGCCAGGAGTGATTTCTGAGTGCATAGCCAGGAGTAACCCCTGAGTGTCAAATGGGTATGGCCCCTCCAAAAAAAATAATAAAGTAGGAATACAAATAAAATCCAAATGAATTATTACAGGTAATAAATTTTAAAACATTTCTGGGAGGGGCTGGAACGGTAGGGCATTTATTTGCTTTGAGCACAGCCAATCTGGGTTTGATTCCCAGCATCCCATATGGTTCCCTGAGCACCAGTGTGTGGCCCCCATCTAAGACTAATTCCTAGGGCCAGAGCAATAGCACAGAGGATAGGGCATTTGTCTTGCATACTTTTGAATCGGGTTCAATCCTTGGCATCCCTAGGAGTAACACCTGAGAGCTGCCAAGTATGTCACAAAAAGACAACCAAAAAAAAAAAAGAATGACCCCTGAACACAGAGCCAGATCATATATGAGCCTGGTAACCCCAATTTTTTTTCTAACACCACTACACTGTTTGAGAAGTGAGGGTACAGACTGTCTGCATTGTGAGACTTGCTCTGCCAACCCCCATCCTGAGTATGTGCTTTTCCAGAACCTGATCCCACCACAGAGATGGCAGCTGAGTCATTGCCTTTCTCCTTCGGGACACTGTCCAGCTGGGAGCTGGAAGCTTGGTATGAGGACCTGCAGGAAGTGCTCTCCTCAGATGAAAATGGGGGCACCTATGTCTCACCCCCAGGAAATGAGGTGAGAATGCAAGGCTTAAGCTAGGTGGGGGTGTTGCTGTTCCCTTCTCAACTAATATTTACCCCTCCCTTTCCTCATTCCCTTGAAGGAAGAGACAAAAACCTTCACCACTCTTGACCCCACCTCTCTGGCTTGGCTGACTGAAGAACCAGGACCAGCAGAAGTCACAAGCACCTCCCAGAGTCCTCAGTCTACTGATTCCAGTCAGAGCTCCTTGGCTCAGGAGGAAGAAGAGGAAGACCAAGAAAGACCCAGGAAACGGAAACAGAGTGGTCAGTCCCCAGCCCGGGCTGGAAAGCAGCGCATGAAGGAAAAAGAACAAGAGAATGAAAGGAAAGTGGCACAGCTTGCGGAAGAGAATGAACGGCTCAAATTGGAAATCGAGCGTCTGACAAGAGAAGTGGAAGCGACTCGCAGAGCTCTGATTGATCGAATGGTTAATCTACACCAAACATGAACAATTAGGGGTCATCACTCCCACTTGGGCCACTTCTACTCACCTTCCCCAGAAGTGGCTACAAACCACCTCCTCACCAGTGCCAATATGTGGCCCATATCCCTATAAATTTGGTAGGGGGAGGGCATGGGGTAGATATAAGAGGGTCTCAGCCTGTGTGTAAAGATTGTAGATTTATTTATTATTGCCCATATCCATTAAAATGACTTTCTATGAATCAAGTTTTCATTTTCACTTTTTCTTCTTGCCTTTAGGGACTTCAAGGGGTTTCCCCTCAGCTAAAGCCAATTTTTTCTTTAGATCCAGGAGTTTTGTCACCTCTGCAGCAACCTGGTTCTTGTCTGCCTTTTGTGCTTTCAGTTCTCGGACAATGTTGCCCTAAGAAAAAAAGGATTATATATATAATGAAATAGAAGGACCAGTTTAGCATGTGGCTTTCCACTCCCCAGAAGGTTTAAGCTTTGTACCTGTTTTGCCACTTCATCCATCAGTACTTGTATTTGCTGTTGTCCAGCTGTTGTTGGAGTTTCCACAACTGCTGACTTTGAGGGCGTTTTTGCCTAGAGAACAATGACATGGTAAGAACCTGCTCCCACAAACATCCTTTGACCTGATTTTTTTTATGTAACATCTTCAAAGTTTTACCTTTAACTCCAAGCACTCTTCTAGCTAAGACAGGAAAGAAAAACTATTAAGTGAGGAAGCAACAGAGCCAAAAGATGGAAAAGTGATGAATGAGGACTATTTAGGGACACAGGATGACATGTTGTTACTAGGTAATAGTAGTCCAGCTTTCTCACCTGGCCCCCACCGAAGCGCTGCTTCAAACTTTCAATCTGGTCATTTTCTAATTTTTGGAACAAGGGGCTGACCTGTGAAAAAAGAATAAAGGATCATTCACTGATTACCTATGAATTCTATAAACTCTAGAAGGGGCCTTCTCAATCTCAAATGCTGACATTTAGGGGTCTTCAGGAGAAATAATGGGATGACACTTAATACCTGCTGCTTTCACTAAATAATTCAGAAAGGAGTTAGCAGTTACTATAAAAGCCCAAAATATTACTAGTCAAATGAGCACAGAGCCAGGAAACCCTTGAGCACTGCCAATTGTAACCAGGAAAAAAAAAAAAAAAAAGACTACTGATTGTTCTCACCTGCAGGTAAGCTGATAGGAGACTAAAGAAGTCTCGTGTTTCCTCAAATATGTACTGATTCTTTGTGTAGAGTACTGAATTCTTGTATGAAAAACAATGAGGAACTGTGGACTATAGGAAACTGGCCTGTGGACCAACACCAAGTTCTTTGCCTCTTTCTCAAACGTCATATGGCAAAGAGGAATTGTTTTGTTTTGTTTTGGGCCAAAACAAGCCAAAACCCTGGCTATGCTCAGGGTTTACTCCTGAGTGCTAGTGCTCAGGGACCACTCCTGTTGGAATTTGGGGAGGGAGAGGGGAAGGACATATGTGGTGCAGGAATGAACCTGGGTCAGCTACATGCAAGGCAAACACCCTACCTGCCATGCTACCTCTCTGGCCCCCAAAGGTAGCAATTTCAAGGAGGCTTGTTCTCTCATATCCCAAACCTACTGTGCCAATCTGGTGTCCTGCTGGTAAAGTGCATACGAAGTTGGTGACTAGGACACTACAAGCAGGAAGTGGAAGCTGCAGCTGAGTCTGGATGGTGGCACTGATGGTGGGCATGTAAGGCTGGAGCATGACGGACAGCAAGGCAGCTATATTTACTGCCAAGCCTGTCACGGTCCCTGCCCGCTGCCTAAGGAAGAAGAGGTAACATTAGTGGGGACCACTCAGAGGACGCAGCTTACCAGCCTGTCAAGCCTACCTCCTTCCTACCTGTCAGTCTCGCCGCCTTTAATCCGCTTCCAGGGCTCATTCACCTGAATGTATTGGTTGCCATGGCGAGATATGGTGAGTATACTGCGTAAGGCATCCCGGATGCTGGGAAGGGAGCAGACAGTCAAAGGGAAGGTCACCTTGTAAAGTCTCTCAAAGTGCCAGCAGATCACTGAGATAAGACAAGGCATGAGTAACTTACCGAACTTTCTCCAGCAGCTGGTGATAATGTTGGAGCTCCAGGGTGACATGGGCTATCAGGCGCTTATCATCAGAGGTGAGCACCATCTCAGGCACATGACCCCCAAAAAACTTAGACACAAACATCCCAGCTCTTGATGGGAACAGGGAAGAAGAAGAAGAAAGAAAAAGAATTAGCACCCAGACCCCTTAGACCAGGGGTCCTCAAACTTTTTAAACAGGGGCCCAGTCCACTGTACCTCAGACCATTGGAGGGCAAGACTACAGTAAAAACAAAAATTACAAATTCCTATGCACACTGCATACATCTTATTTTGATGTGAAGAAACAAAACGGGAACAAATACAATATGTGGCCCGCTGGCCGTAGTTTGAGGACCACTGCCTTAGAGAAATTTGAGTTGATTTTCATAATTTTCTGTTCTCTCAAAATTGATATCTGGATTCCTTCAAGCTAGAAGGCAAAGTTTTAATTTAATTTTATTTTTTGGGTTTTGGGGCAACATCCAGTGGCACTCAGAAGTTACTCCTGTCTTTGCACACAGGACTCCTTGTGGGATCAGGAGAACATACTAAACATGTATCAAACCTAAGTCTGTCACATGCAGGGCAAGCTCTACCCAGGAAATCAATTTAATTTTTATTCTCTGTCTGCCCTAAGAATATATACGTATATTATAGACATTTCACCTACAAATATATAAAATAAATAAACCCAACTGTTCTCATTTTTTTTTTCAGTTTTGGGGCCATACCTAGGTCTTTGGGGGTACCATTAAGGGATTTAAACCATGCCTCCCACGTGCAAAGCAAGCTCCATAGCCTATTGAGTCATCTCAAGCCTGTTAATTTTATTTTTTCTTTTTCTTGTGGTTTTTAGGTCACACCTGGCAGTGTTCAGGGGTTACTCCTGGCTCCATGCTCAGAAATTGCTCCTGCCAGGCTTGGGGGACGCCCGTATTCAAACCGATGACCTTCTGCATGAAAGGCAAACACCTTACCTCCAGCTATCTCTCCGGCCCCAACTTTATTTTATTTTATTTTATTTTGGATTTTGGGCCACACCTGGTGATGCTCAGGGGTTACTCCTGGCTCAGAAGTCGCTCCTGGCTTGGGGGACCATATGGGATCAAACCACAGTCCATCCAAGGCTAGTGCAGGCAAGGCAGACACCTTACCTCCAGCGCCACCACCTGGCTCCCCAACTTTATATATTTATTTATTTTTTTTTTTGGTTTTTGGGCCACACCCGGTGACGCTCAGGGGTTACTCCTGGCTATTTGCTCAGAAGTCACTCCTGGCAGACACGGGGGACCATATGGGGAACCGGGGGATCGAACCGCGGTTCGTCCTAGGTTAGTGCAGGCACCTTATCTCCAGCGCCACCACCCGGCCCCCATCCAACTTTATTTTTAAGTCAACAGAATGATCAAGTTGAAGTATATTTTATTAGTTATCAAATATTCTACTGGGGACCCATTAAATGTGAATGACTAAATTTGAAAGGGTAGGAAATCATGGAGGGTATTTTATTAGATAGCAGAGTAGCAGATATGAAGTTCAACAAGAGCTTTATTATTAAATAAAAGCTCTCAAGAATACTGCTAACATCCACACCTATGCTGACATAATCCCTTTTTTTTTTCAGCCAAACTCTTCATCTGTCCACAAGCAAACTTGTTTTGCTTGATGCCAAGGATCTAACCCGGGTCTGTCCCTGGTCAGCCACATGCAAGGCCAAACACCCTATCGTTGTGCTATCGCTCTGGCTCCAACAAGCAAACTTTTTTGATAGAGAGGAACACATTTTCTTTTCTTTTCTTTTTTTTTTTTTGGTTTTTGGGTCACTCGTGGCAGCACTCAGGGGCCACTCTGGGCTCTATGCTCAGAAGTCGCCCCCAGCAGGCTCGGGGGACCATATGGGATGCAGGGATTCGAACAACCGTCCTTCTGCACGCAAGGCAAAGGTCTTACCTCCATGCTATCTCTCCGGCCCCCAGGAACACATTTTCTTTTTTTTTTTTTTTGGTTTTTGGGCCACA
>PVKC010040551.1:0-12315 GCA_004027635.1 Crocidura indochinensis | reverse complement strand
AATCAATTAATCATTCCTGATCCTGATTTTTTGTTTAAACCTCGAGGGAAGGAATAGAAATTTTCTAGCAAAAATAAAAGGAATCCGGGCCCAGAGAGATAGCACAGCGGTGTTTGCCTTGCAAGCAGCCGATCCAGGACCTAAGGTGGTTGGTTCAAATCCCCGTGTCCCATATGGTCCCCCATGCCTGCCAGGAGCTATTTCTGAGCAGACAACCAGGAGTAAGCCCTGAACACTGCCTGTGTGGTCCCAAAACCAAATAAATAAATAAATAAATAAATAAATAAATAAATAAAAGAATCCATATTTAGTATCAAAATTCTAGATATTCTAGGTGGAGTTTTTCAAAATAATATAAATAAAATTATCATAGTTTGTAATCATACTACTCTTTCTCAAAAAATTAAGTGAAGGGGGAAGTTTTAAGTAAAGGACTATACTGAAATAGTTGTCTTAGGAGAGATATTCACTAACTCAGGAGACAGGTAGAAATCAAATATTTGGATTTCTTTCTGTAAATGCTTCCATTATTGACTCTGCCACCACACTAACATTTATCCAAAGATTCTTCCCTATACCAGTCCTTTCTTAAGGCTCCTACAAAAGACATATGCAATTACTTCTAATAAAAGTTCGCAAAGGAAAGAATATAAGAAAAACTAATTCTCAATAATGCAGCAACATTTTTATTTGCATCTATTCAATAATAAGATGAGCAGGTTTAGAAAGGAAGGCTACTCATAAGTCATTCAGCATGTAGTAGAGAAAATAAAGCAATTTATCTTCTTTTTTTAATTCAGAAGTAAAAACTAATTGTTTATTTGTAAAGTAGAACTATAAATAATTAAGGAGAGCTATTGGGAAAAGAATTGGTGCAGTGGTTAAAGGATACTTGCCTTGAATGCAGCTGACCCAGATTCTATTTCCTGTCCCTGGCATTCATATGGTCCCCTGAGCCCTATCAGGATTGATCCCTGAGCACAGAGGCAGGACTAAGAATTGAATACTATCAAGTTTGGTCCCCCAAACTCAAAAATGATTGATTAAAAATAAAATAATGGTTAAAAAAAGAAACAAAATCTTATAAATCCTCTCCCAAACATCATATGTTACTAATTTATCTTGTTCATTTTGTTTTAAAAAGTACATACAACAAGCCTTCTTAAAATTAAAAGTAATTTATGTTATAAATATATGTAAATTGAAGGTATAACATGTAAACCAAAGAAAAGTCATTGCCATAAGTCAATGTCCAGGAGGATAGTTTATGAAGACTTTTATAATAAATTGTGGACTTAGTAAATAAAAAGCCACAAGTAAGTTAGAGATGTTTGTTTAAAATCAATATGACTGAAATAAAACGTCTGTTAAATATAGCCTGGTTGAAAACAAATATAAAAAAGGAAAGAAAGAAAAAATACAGGATGCTGTAATGCCATGGCACAGAGTAAAATAGCGTTTTCAAAAGAAACACATCCTGGATCCAATTCTATCTTCACATTACACTATCAATTTTATCTTGAACATATATTATGAAAAACAGTATTTCCCAAATTCTAGTTTCACTATCTTTAAAATGAAGATAATAATTCTATTCACATGGAGGTAATTTTCTCAAATAAAAATAGTTAATAATGCAGATAAAAATGGAATATTCTTAGCACAGTGTATGAGCCCAAGCTTTTCTAATCACAATTATACATATAATACACTTGAAGTACATATATATTTATACACATTCAATCACAATGTAAAACAATGGGAGAAAAATAAAACAACAAATTTCACTGAAGTAATTGGTTATCATAGGCAAAAACTATGTACATAAACATAACCTCATACCTTATATAAAAATTACAACAAATGTATTATAAACTTTAAAAGATGCAACAATAGGGCCCGAAGAGATAGCACAATGGTAAGGCATTTGCCATGCTGACAGCCAACACAGGAAGGACCCTGGTTTGATTCCCGCCATCCCATATGTTTGCCTAAGCCTGCCAGGAGTGAATTTTTGAACACAGAGCCAGGAGCAAACCCTGAGTACCACCGGGTGTAATCCAAATATTAAAAAAAAAATCACAAACAAACAAACAAATCTCAATAACCCCCCCAAAAAAGATGCGACACTAAGTTTTCTATAAAATACAGAAAGTTACATTCGGAATATAGGACTAAGCAAAAGAATTTAGACTTAACAAAATAACAGGAAATGAATATTAATGGACTGGACCTTATAAAAATTTTTAAAAAATTGGTTTTGCAAAAGACTACAAGGAAGGTAAAGTGGCAAACTATATATTAAAAATTAGTTATTCCTTTCACATATGGCAACATGTATATAGGATACTTGAAGAGCGCTCAAAATTCAACATTAATCAAATTATACATGCACAAAATGTAAATAATATTTTCTTCAAAAATATACATTGATAGTAATAAAGCATGTGAAAATATGATTGTTACTAGCCACCAGAGGAATAAATGAAGACCACAGAAACTTATAACAAGGAGATATTACTAAATGCTAGTTATATTGACTGAAACTTACAAGGTGAACACACTAAATGTTGCTGAAGATTAAAAGAACCATAGCACACGTTTTTTTGTTTGTTTGTTTGTTTATATATTTTATGTTAACACCTTGATTACATACATAATTGTGTTTGGGTTTCAGTTATGTAAAGAACACCACCCATCACCAGTACAACGTTCCCATCACCATTGTCCCAAATCTCCCTCCTCCTCACCCACCCCCCGCATGTACTCTAGACAGGCTCTCCATTTCCCTCATACATTCTCTTTATTAGGACAGTTCAAAATGTAGTTATTTCTCTAACTAAACTCATCACTCTTTGTGGTGAGCTTCGTGAGGTGAGCTGAAACTTCCAGCTCTTTTCTCTTTTGTGTCTAAAAATTATTATTATTGCAAGAATGTCTTTCATGTTTCTTAAAACCCATAGATGAGTGATACCATTCTGCGGTTTTCTCTCTCTCTCTCTGATTATTTCACTCAGCATGCATAAACATAGCACTCGTTTTTATCTGCTGGGAAATTAAAATAATCTAGTCACCTTGGAAAAGAGTTTGGCAGTTCCTATAAAAATAAAAAATGCACTTAGTTCTTTAAATCTGAGTTCTCCTTTGAATCCATAGTTTGCGTGCTTTTCTTTCTACATCTTTACTTTTTCCTCTCTGGAGAAGCCTCTCTTGAACATGTACTTCTCTCTTTTTCTTCCTCACATAATTTTAAATAAATCTTGTTTCATAAAACTATCTTGAGTTGACAAATATTTTTTTATTTAAAACACCTCAAAATAAACTCATTATATAACTAAAAAAACACACACCTGGGCATTCCCCCAGAGAAATAAAATTAATTTATGAAGTAATACGGTTTTAAGTAAGAAATATGAAGAGGTGATAGTAGATGGATGAGGAAAGTGATACATTCAAGAGAGAATGGTGAGCCATGGTGAGTGGGGAGCAAGGGCTGTAGTATTGGAACACTGTAGTATGGTGAAGGGATGTTGAGTCTGGTGGTGGGATTGTTGTTGAAATATTATATGCCTAAATCTCAATTAGTAGTAACAATAAATCACAGTTCTTTAATTAAATAAAAACTTTAAATATATATATTTTGATGTAAAAGGTAAAAGGAGATTTCTGTAATGTACTAGCATTATTTATAATGTGAAAAATTAAAGGTTCATCAATAGTACTAGTAGAAAGAGAATGCAGACTTCCCCAAAGAAGTGAGAGTCAAGAATTCCCCACCAAGTAAAATAAAGGAATTGTGTTTCCCAGGCTGAGATGGAGAAAAGTGCAGAAACAAGATGTTTCTGAAAATTTATTTTTCTAAGAATGTTCATAAATTTTCTTAAAATAATGATAAGAGGAAATAAAGAGAGAAAGAGTACAGTTGGTAGGACACTTTGCACACTTCCAACCAGGTTTGAACCTTGGCACCTCGTATGGTCCCCTGAGACATGCCACAAGTGACCCCCTAGTGCAAAGCACGGAGTAATTCCTGAGCACCATGGAATTTCACTATCAAATAAAAATATGTCAAAAGTCCAATCAAAAGTTGTCAAATCAAAATAAGTCAAAAGACAAGATAAAAGGTATCAGAATTAGTGCATTGTTCAACAAATCTTGGAATATTGTTCATCAGTAAAATGTAGTGATTTATTCATGCATTCATTTTCTGGGAAAAATTCCAGGAAATTATGCTTAATGAAAAAATCCAAATGGTGGGACCCGGGAGATAGCATGGAGGTAAGGCGTTTGCCTTTCATGCAAAAGGTCATCGGTTCGAATCCCGGTGCCCCATATGGTCCCCCGTGCCTGCCGGGAGCAATTTCTGAGCATGGAGCCAGGAGTAACCCCTGAGCACTGCTGGGTGTGACCCAAAAAAACAAAACAAAAAAAAATCCAAATGGTAACAGACTATTATTTAATTGATATATTTATGGAATAAATTATTGAATTTAATGTATATCAGTAGTTGTGAGGAGCTAGATGTAAGAAAGATGAAGGGGTGACTGTGAATATAAATGGGCCTTGAGATGATAGTACAATCAAATTTCTTAAGTCTGATGTTGGTTACTCAAGTTGCATATATGATGAAATTCCACAAATGCACATTTAAACATTCACATAAAACATGTACATATTAATGGGTAGATATTACATAAAAACTGGAAGATGTATCATATTTTTTGCTGGCAATATATTACATTATCTGTATGTACAAGGTAACATTAGGGAAGTAAGGTGAAGGTACTATTATGGAATCTCTACATTTCACTACAAA
Organism: Crocidura indochinensis; assembly: GCA_004027635.1. Classification (NCBI taxonomy): domain Eukaryota; kingdom Metazoa; phylum Chordata; class Mammalia; order Eulipotyphla; family Soricidae; genus Crocidura; species Crocidura indochinensis. The sequence goes on along the minus strand of PVKC010040551.1, from coordinate 7,499 downwards.
TTCCAGTGAATATGTAATTACTTTCAAAGAGAAATTTGAAAGAGTATGCTGGTTTGAAAATCTAGGTATGCATTAATAATTTTCTCTCTGACAAGTTCCAGTATGAATGATAAAGTTCATTGATATCTATGAGAGTACAATAAATGTTGATAAAAATTTTTCCTAGGAAATGGGAGACTAAAATGATATTTAGTTCATCTAACACTTTTTTTAATATATTCACAAGCAAATCACATTGTTACATAAGATTCATAGGCTGTTACATACTACACAATATAAAGAGATATATTTTCTTTCTAAATTTGTGATTTTAATCAAATTATTTCAATGCTCAGAGTAGTCGTTAATATGATTAAACTATGTAATATTAAATATTCTAAATATAATTAAGTAACACCTAATTACTAGGAGAAAATGTAATTCGGTACAAGTACTCGAAATGCACTATACTTACTGGACAGTAAAATCGCATATATTTAAATTCCATCACATTAAAGTTGGTAATAACTCTAGGTACTTGCTTTAACTATTACTATTTTTAATGCTGAATGAAAGATTAACTAGACAAATGGTACAAAACAGTGTAAATTTAACATTGCTAAATAGGCCATTTTTTAAAATGTAATTGAAGAACTATGATTTACAAAGTTATTTGTAGTGGAATTTTGGCCAGATAATACTTTAATACCAGTCCCATCAACAGTGTCAACACCCACCACCAATGTTTCCATATTGCACCACTCCCACTCCCTACCTGCCCTTGACAGGGACATTGAAATATTCAGTAGTTGCAGCTTAGATCTATGTTCAGTGTTGTTGAATCTGTGCTTTGTATTTAAAGCTATACCACTATCTCACATCCCCACAAAAACTGAAGCCCCAATCTTTGTTTTTCCATTTCTTCACTTTTTCTTCTTGATTTCTTCCTTCGCTGTTTTCTCCTCCTAACGTGTGGAGTCAAGGGTGATCTAGGCACCCCACTTTTACTACATTATTTTCCTCATCTAGTTATTCTATATAACACGGATTTAAAAAATCATCTTATATTTGTCTTTTTATCTGGCTTACTTGACTCAACATATCTTCCAACAAGGTTGCAGAAAATTACATTATTTCTTTGCAGCTAATTATTTGCAGGATTTCATTTTGTATATAGACACACCTTAATAATTTTTCATCTGTGATTGGACACTGGTTGATTTTATATATTAGCAATTATACTAGATGCAGCAATGAATAACAGTGTGAATATGTCCTTTTAAATAATTTTTAAGTCCCAAGTATAGATACTGAAAGGAGATTGCTGAGTCATGTGGCAGCTCAATTCTAAGTTTACTGAGAACACCTCATAGCATATTTCATAGGGGTCGAACCATACAACATCCCACCAGCAGACAGTTCCTACTATTTTTGATATGCACCATTCTCATTGGCATGAATTGACAATTCATTTTTTTCTTGACTTGGGTTTCCATAAAGATAAGAGATGCTGAGCACTTTTTTTCAGATATGCATTGGCAATCTTCTTGACTTTCTCTACGAAATATCATAAAGACCAAACTTCTAAGAGTGGAAGTGAATACTTTAGAAGTCCTTATTTATGTTAAAAAAAATGGAGATATTACTAGAAATTATTTTGAATCTGAGAGATAGTATAGGTGAGGCTCTTATCTTGCATCCTGTGACTCTACTTGTGTTTTCATCATTACATATAGCCTCCATAAAAACACTGGTGATCAAACCTGAGTACAGAGTCAGGAATAGTTCATGCTAGCACTGTATGTGAACTCTTTCTCACTCTTTCTCTTTCTTTCTCTCTCTTTCTCTCACACACAGACACACACATATACTCACACAAACACACAGTGTCTCTTAGCAATAACTTATGAACGAAGGTACAAAATTGAATTTATAATGGATTTTTCCTTGAAGAACTTTCTAATAATCAAATGCATTTATTAAATTCTAACATGAGCTTTTATATGCTACCATGAAAAGTAACTTCAGTTTGTTAGTCTATTATTCAGGTTTTCTGCTGTGTTATTTCAGATTCAAGCAGAGCAAAGAGCTCATCACATGAAAACTCAGAGCTAGTAGGATAAAATAACAAAACTAACATGAAAAAGAACAAAAATGTATGATTATCCTCTCTATATATAATATATAATATATATAGTTATATATATAATTTTTATGTGGAAACATCCCCATCTACAAGGACAAAAATCGTGTTGAGGACCAGCTTTTTCCATGGCAAACATAATCTGTAAGTGAAGTGCAGCTGAATTAGCCCCACCCAAAGGGACAAAAACAGCACAGTTTCTCAGCTCTGCTCCATGAGTGTGTTATACTGTAGACAGTGTGCACCAGCACAACATGTAAAAACACCACACTGCAAAAAAACAAAATGGGTAAGCAATGCAGAACATCACCATGCTTAGAGAATTAAGATAGTCGTTAAGTATCAGCCACAGACATAGTCTTTCTGAGAAGGACTTTAGAGAGGAAATTTGGAGGATGTTCAAAAAAACTCAAGGAATTCATGGAATGAATTGAATGATCCTCATTTAAGACTCAGAGAATCTTAAAGTAGAAGAAAGAAAACTTCAAACTGAAATATCAGGGCTGAAAATCTTGGTAGGTGAAATGAAAAGCTCACTGGAAAGCCTCTCCACCAGAGTAATTCTGCTGTTGACAGAATCAATGACCAGAAAGATGTACTATATAATAGCTCCATAGAACAGAAGAGGTTGGAAAATATCGTCAAAGAAAGTGAACAGATGACAATAGATCTCTGGAATAAACTTAGGAGAAACAAAATAAGAATCATGGGAGTCCCAGAGATGCCAGAAGAAAACCCCCATGAAAAATCAATAGTCAAGAACTTCATTTCTAAGAAGTTTCCATAGCTAATGGGTACATGCAACTATATCCTGGATGTCCAAAGAGTACTAGCTAACAGAGACCCAACAAAAAGCATCCCAAGACACATTCTAATTTCACAATGATGAAACCCACAGAGAAATATAAAATTCTGAAAGCAACAAATCAAAAATAGAAAATACACAAAAAGAAGTACACTTAAGATTTACAAAAGATTTATCACAAGCAACCCTCAAGTATAGTGACAAAAACTCAATGAAATGAGTGCTTCTTCAAGAATACTTTACCTAGCCAGACTTATATACATGTGTGAAGAAAGGATACATGTAGCTTTGCAAATAAGCAATGGCTCAAAATATCAGATTCAGAAACAACCTTAAAAAAAGAGTTGAAAAGTCTACTTTAAGGCAAGGCAAACCCAATAAACACACCAAACTAAACCATCCTACTATAAGATGATACTAAATTCCATGACAATCATCTCTCTCAATATTAATGAACAATATACCCCAGTTCAGTGATACAGAGTGGCAAACTGGATGAGAAAACTGAATCCAACATTTTGCTGCCAGCAAGAAACACATTTGAATAGTCAAAGCAAACATCTTAAAATCAAAGGTTAGACAATAATCATTCAAACAAATATCTCCATTAGAAAGACTGGGCTGGCCTTACTAATATCAGATAAAACACAAACTTTAAGGTTAAAAATGTTATAAGAGGGGCCAGAGCAGTTGGTACAGCAGTAGGGCATGTGCTTGCATGCTGCAGACCTAGGACTGACTGCAGTTTGATCCCCCAGGATCCTATTTGTTCCTCCAAGCCAGGAGTGATTTCTGAGTGCATAGCCAGGAGTAATCTCTGAGAGTCACTGGGTGTGGCCCCAAAACAAAAATAAATAAATAAATGTTATGAGACAAAGGTGTGCATTTCTTACTAATCAAGAGTTGTGCATACCAGGAAGAAATAATACTTCTAACATATATGTACACAATGATGAGTCAGAGAAGTACTTAAAACATTCACTGATAAACTTGAAGAAAGACATTAATAGCAATACAATTTTAGTGGGATAATTTAACACCGCCTTGTCACCTCTTAACCAGGCTAAAACTGAACAAAGATATAGAGATATACTGACTCTGAAGAAATAAATAGAAGAAAGTGGCTTTATCTTATATACATATATAAGAGAGAGAACTCTTCATATCCATAAACTGGATACTCATTATCCTCCAATGCACATGAGACATTCTCCAAGATAAACCACATGCTGGAACAAAAAACATGCCTCCACAAAATCCAGTCTTTAGAAATAGTTTCTGAGAACTGTTTTCTTCCCAAACCATAATGAACTAAAAATAGAGGTGAATTACAGACATGGAGATATAATTTTCAAACCTGGAAATTAAACAGCTCACTATTGAACAAGAAATGGGTCATAGAGAAAATCCAAAAGGAAATCAAAAGAGTCCTAAAAACAAATGAGAATGAATAAATGAATTTTCAGACTCTGTAGGACACAGCAAAAGCTGTATTAAGAGAAATATTTATAGCTTTACAAGCATTTATTAGGATGAACGACTGAGCCTACATAAATAACTCAATGGCACAGTTTAAAAAATTGAAGAAAGACCAACTAAATAAGCCCAAAGTAAGCAGATCGAAGAAAAGAAGAAAACTCAGAACAGAAATTAATGAATTAGACACCAAAAATACAATCCAAAGATCAGTGAAAGCAAGAGTTTTTTCTTTGAAAAAAAAAAAAAAACAGGATTGATAAAATGCTAGCAAGACTCACAAAGAAAAGATAAATGAAAAGGGGAATGTCACAATAGATAGTATAGAAATTCAAAGACCAATTGAGACTCATTTAAGAATCTCTATACCACAAAACAAGAAAATCTGGAAGAAATTATTAAATTATTGGTCTCCTACACCTTCCAAGATTGAACCAAAATAATCTAGAATACCTGAATAAACCTATCATAAATAAGAAAATTGAAAGGTAACTAAAAGTATTCCCTCAAACAAAGGCCAGGTCCAGATTGATTCACTAGTGAATTTTTTTAAACTTCTAAGGAGATCTACTGTCAATCCTCTTCAAGATCTTCCAAGAAATTGAAGAAATAGAAACTCTTCCAAATAACTTCTATGAAGCTAATATCACCTGATACCAGAGATAGACAAAGAATCCATCAAAAAATAGAATTTTAGGCCCACATCAATGAGCAATTCAGATGCAAAGATGCACAACAAATTAATAGCAAACAGAATATAACATCTCATCAAGAAGCTTATAAAACATTATCAGTATGATTTATTCAAAGGCAGCAAGTATGGTTTAGCATGTGCAAGTAAATAAATATAATACGCCATATCAATAAAAGCAAAAATATGTTCATATTAATAGACATTGAGAAAGCATTTGACAAGTTCCAGTATCCATTCATGATTATAAAAAAAACTAAACAATATGGGAAATGAAGAAACTTACTCAATAATGTTAAAGCCACTTATTACAAACCCATTACAAGCTTTATACTCAATGGGGAAAAACTAAAAGCCTTTTCTAAAGAATCTAACATGAGAAAAGTTTAATTTCATATACCACTTCTATTCAATATAGTACTAGATGTACTTACTTGCCACAGCAATTAGGCAAGAAAAAGTCTTCTAGGGTATTCATATTGGAAAGGAAGAAGTAAAGGTCTTATTATATTTGGTGACATCTTACTATATCTAGAAAATCCTAAAGATGCCAAAAAAGGCTTCTAGAAACAATTGGCTTGTATAGTAAAATAATAGACTACAAAATTAATATGCAAAATCCATGGCTTTTCTATACATGAATAATGAAAGAAAGAAAAAAAACATTTAAAAAAATCTATTCCCAATTTTGCCTCAGATAATAAATTATCTGTAATAAACTTAAGTAACAAGGTGAAAAAACTATATAAAAATGCAAAGCTCTGCTTCAAGAATTAAGAGTACACAAGGAAATAGAAATATATATCCAGCTCATGAATTGTGAAGAACATCATTAAAATATCACTACTCTTCAAGCACTGTATAGATTAAATGCAATCCCTATAAAATTGCCATAAAATTTTTCAAAGAACTAAATAAGATGCTTCTGAAATTCATATGGAGAAATAAACATTCACAAATAACTAAAGCAATCTTTGGTAAATAAAAAGATTAGATAAATAAGTTTCCCTAACTTTGAACTGTATTATCAAGCAATAGTCATTAAAACAACATGATAATGAAATAAAGACAGGCCTTCAGATCTATGGAATACACTTGAATATCCAAAGATAGACCTATAAGTTTATGAAAAATTAATTTTGATAAAGGAGCAAGAAATACAAAGTGAAGCAAGAAAAGTATCTTCAACAAAGGGTGCTGGGAGAACTGGTCAACTACATGCAAAATAAAATGAACACAAATCTTTCTTCAAATTCATCAGAAAGGTTAAATCAAATGGATTATCATACCTAAATCATTAAGGTACCTAGAGGAAAATGTAAGCAGAAAATTCCATGACAATGAAGCTAAAAGCATCTTCAAGGAGAAAACACCACTGGCAAAAGCAAGTGGAAACAAAGACAATCAATTGGAACTACATTAAACTGAGAAGCTTCTGCACTTCAAAGAAAATAGTGGCTAAGATATAAAGACCACCCACAGAATGGGAGAAGCTATTCACCCAAAACCCATCATATAAGGAGTTAAGATATAAGATATATAAGGAACTTACTGAACTTTACAAGAAAAAAATAATCTAACCCTATAAAAAATTGGGGAGAATTGATGAACAGACATTTTCTCAAAGAAGAAATACAGATGGTCAAAAGGCATATGAAAAAATATTCCACATCATTAATCATCATGGAGATGTAAATCAAAGCAACAATGAAATATCTCACACCACATAGTATGGAACATATCACAGAAAACAAGAACAACCAATGCTGGCATGGATGTGCAGAGAAAGGAACTCACAATCACTGCTGTTAGAAATGCAGTCTTATCCAATCGTTTTGGGAAACAATGTGAACTTCTTTTCAAAAAACTAAAAATTGAGCTTCCGTATCACCCAGCAAAATCACTCTTAGAAATATATCCCAGGACAACAAAAACACAATACAAAAATGCCCTCTGCATATATTATGTTCAATGCAGCACTATTTACAGTAGCCATATCTGCAAACAATGGAGGTACCCACCAACAAATGAGTGGTCAAAGAAACTTATATGACTACACAATTTAACACTATGCATTCTTTGGGCAAAATGAAGACATGAAATTTGTTTATATATGGTTAAAAATGGAGATTATTATGCTGAGTGAAATGAGTCAGAGGGAAAGAGATAAACAGAATAAACTCATTCGCCTTTGGGATATAAGAAAACAAGAGATAGTATGGTATTAATAGAGATAAAACAATAGAGATATGGATCAGGTGATCCAACCCAGGATAGAAAGTTTGACAAAAAGAACAGTGAGTGTTAGTTAGAAAAGGGTCTACAATGACAATAATAGTTGGAACGAATCATTCTGGACAAGAATTCAGTGATGAAAGGGGAAAAAGTGGCATGCAAGGCACCCC
>PVKC010040550.1:0-12321 GCA_004027635.1 Crocidura indochinensis | reverse complement strand
GCTTTTTTTTTTTTTTTGAGCCAATATGGCCCACTCCCACGAGGTCCGGAGGACAGGAGACGAAAGATAAACACAATGAAAAGACAAAACTCACAGTTCTTTGCAGTTGGCCCCACTAGGCAGGCGTGGATTCGCAGAGATTCTCAGCCTGATGTCGATATACACTGTTTCAATACCAATTTCACCACCAGTGTCAACCTTCCTCCACTAATGTTCTAAGAGTCCATCCAACCCTATACTCTGGAGCCAAGTGTGATCTAGGCATCTCCACCATATTATTGCATTTCTCATGCAATTATTCTAAATTCATATGTAACTGATAGCCTGTATTTATCTGCAGTCTTCTTTATCTGCATTCTTCTGGCTTATGTCTAGCATAATGGTGTCTAGTTCCATCCAGGTTGCAGCATCCTCCATGATTGCATGATTCTTTAGAGCTGTGTAGCATTCCTGTATGAATACTTACCACACCTTCAGGATCCACTTATCTGTTATTGGACATCTAGGTCAATTCCAAATCTTAACTATTATACTGAGTGCTGCAATGAAATGATGTGCATATCCCTCCATCCTCTTCCCATAATTATCATCTTCCCTATGTATTTCATTCTGGGGGAATGAAATTTGTTCTTTAAGTGTGTCTATGCTAACTCAGAAAAAACTTAGACTTCTTTCATTGTAACTAGTAGTTTCCTCTCATGAAAGATCTAAAATTGTTTGAAACAGCAACCTCACAGTCACTCAGAAGATGTTATTTAATTTAGTCATCACTTTATTTAAACTTGGCTGCCACTTGCTTGATCGACAACATTGACACTCTTGTTATTTTTCTTTTTAAAGATTTTTATGTCCCCATTGATTGGAGTAGGTTTATTTTTTCAAATATCTGGCTATTTTTGGAAAACTCATCATTTTAATAATTTGAAACCTCAGTTAATTTTTCATGCTTTTTAGTATAGTTCAATGAATTTTGTCAAATATATAGCTGTGTGAACAATACCCTAATATGTACATCAATTCTATTGTCTCCGACTTTCTGTCTTCATCTCACTCACTTTTTGTTCCCTAACATGACAACTATAAATCTGTTTGCTGTCCCTATAGTTTTGCCTTTCCAGAATGTGCTATAAATAGAATTGCATATATATCCTTTGAGTCTGACTTTATTCACTTAACATAATGCTTTATTGTTTAATCTGTATTATTGCATTACCGATAATTTCTTTCTTTTACTAAATAAAGTTCCACTGTAGAAATATGTTTATTGATCTATGTACTAGCTGATAGACATTTGGGCTGTTTCCAGATTTGAGTGATTATGAATAACTGGGATATCATTTTTATGAACATATGTATTCTTTTCTCTTGGGTAAATACCTAGGAATAGGATTGCTAAGTCATGTGGTAAGTATATGTTTAACTTTATGAGAAACTATCAAAATGTTTTCCAAGAGGTTATGCATTTTTAAAGCCCTTTTATTTTGAGATAATTATAGTTGTAAGAAATAACAGAGGTCAACTGCACCCATTACCCACTCTTTCTAATCGTAGGTGGATAGCATATTGCACAGTGCAATATGATAGTCAGAAAAATGCTATTGAAGAAGCACCCAGCTCTGTACTGCAGAAATTCCGCTATAGGCAGCCTGAGCCCTGCCAATCCAATCCCATTATGCTGCTATTTATTTTCATGAAATTACATTTATTTCTACCCTTACTTCCTTCTGTTGATCCTGTTGTGATGATGTTATTGTCTTGCACACATTGTGGCTCACATATTTTAGTTGTGGTGCTAGCTGGGATCATTCATCAGGTTGTGGCTCTGTGCTCATAAATTGCTCCTGGCAGCCTCAGGGGACCATATGGGATGCCAGGGATTGAATCCCGGATCGTCCTGGGTTGGCCACATGCAAGGCAAACATCTTACTGCTGTGCTGTCACTCCATCCCCTGCTCACACATTTTTTTAGTTACGCTGGCACCCAGGGGCAGGTCATCATCCTTTGGTTGTGGTAATATATCCTAGAGATCTATCACAGTTGTCATGAGCATCCCATAAATTAATTAATATTTTAAAATAGAATGTTATATTATATCAAAATCACACATTGTAAAATGTAAAATTGTCCACCAAGGAGACTGGAGAGATAATGTAGGGATTAAGCTACTTGCCTTCCATGATCCTGGTTTGATTTCTGGCACTACATGATCTCACAATCAGGGACTCTTTACAGTAGGCCTGAAGCAGTACTGGAGCCTCAGGACTTTGCACTGATCACTCTCTGGTTGGCTGACAATTCCTGGGAGAGGGCCCCAAGGCTACTTAGGGTACACTCAAGATGTTCATTAAGAATTTGATATTTCCTAGCTTTTTTTTTTTGTCCCCTAAATTCCCAATACAGACCAGGCAAGGGTCTGAGTTGAGCTTTTACTAAAATTTTAATTGCCGAGTTTTCATGGGAAAGAGACAGCTCATTCATTATTTTTCACTGCTGAATAATCTTTTATATTCTGAATATGAGAGAGTTAGTTTAATTGTTTATTTGTTGAAGGGAGAATGGCTATTTCTAGTATGATTATTTCAAATACAAATGCCATAAATACTTATGCATCAGTCTTTACATGCACATGCTTTCCTTTTCTGAGTTAAATACCTGTGTGCAGCTGTTAGATCCAATGGTAATTCTGTATTTAACTTTTTAAGAAAAGTGTTTTTCTGAATGTCAGTGTTCTGCATCCTCATTACCAATGTAAAATGCCGCAGTTTCTCTACATCTGCACCAACATTTAATATTGCTACTAATTTTCCTTTTGGCTATATTTTGATATATTTGATATTTTGGCTTCATTTTGATAGTTGTGTGCTGACAGTTCATTTTAATTTGTACTACTTTAATAATTTGTGGTGTAAACTGTCTATTCAGGTCCTTATTTGGCATTTTAGAGAATTTTTTCTGTGTTTTTTGTACTTTTTCTAATTCCTATTTTTCAGTCTTGCTAATTTTCTGTTCAGTAATTCTATCAGGCTTGCTGAAGACCCTAATTATAATTGTAGTATATCTTTTTTGGCTTTTCCAGTTTATGCTTTATGTATTTGAATCTTTGTTGTTTATTATGAACATACTTAGAACGATTATATATTACTGGCGTATTGATCTTCTTTGCTTCTAATGACTGCTTTGTTATACAGTTCACTTTTTTGGATATTAGCATACTCACATCTGACTTCTAGAAATTAATATTTTCATGCATCTCCAGTCTTTTCTTTCTATGCAGGTACTTTAGGATTTCATCTTGATTTATTTATAGCTTTTTAAAACCTATATCAGTTTTATTTTATATTACATAGTACTTTTGAGTATATTATTTTTTATGGTTTTTATTATGGTAGCTCAATATCAAGATGCAATCTATCACTGTCTTTGACAACCTCATTTTGCCATTTAGAGTGATGTGTGCAAAGTATACTTAATTGAAATCTTCTGTCTACTAAGTACACCCTCTTAAATTTTTTCTTTCTTTTATTTAAACACTGGCCAGGAATATTTCCCACCACTAGTGTTTTGTTTTGTTTTGTTTTGTTTTGTTTTGCTTTGTTTTTTTCTCTGCATTCAGATATCACTCCTGGTGACCTTGTGAAACTATTTTAGTGCTGGGGATAGAACCAGAGTTGGCCATGCCTATCGCAAATGCTTTACCAACTATACTATTTTTTCAGTCCAATTCATTATTTTTTCTCAGTATATTGAGTTTTTTTTAAATGTATTTCCTTTTTATTTGAAGAATGTCATGAATAAATGAAAGTAATACATATATTTTTCATGTTCCTTACATTGAACATGCCTTTAAATGGTTTTACTGAAATTGTAATTCTCAATTATGCTTTCTCCCTCTCTAATACTTGAGAAATATAAGGCCACTTCCATCAGTTTCTACCATTTTAGGTGGGAAATTGGATATCTATATTATCTTTAGGTGATGTGTTATTTTTCTCCTACTACATTAACATTTTTATATTTATATATTTTTTGTAATTTCAATATGCTGCTGAATTTGGGGGAGTATCTATTTTGACATTTCCTAACATGTTTGGATCTGTTGTCAAATCTTAGAAGTTTCAGCCATCTTTCTTTTGCTACTTCCTCAGTCCTACCTCTTTTCATTTTCTCAAGATCACCAGTGCTGCCAGCCAGTGTTTCTATTGACCATACCTCCATGAATCTCTGTTCACTCTTTTAAAATATATTTTGTGACTACTGTTCTGACTGAGTAAATTCTTGTGGTTTGTCCTCAAGGTCACTGATTTTATTCTCTGTCATCTTCATTCAATATTGAGTATCCTGCAAGTTTTTTTTATATCTTTTATGGCCTTTTCAGTTGTATAATTTCCATCCAGTTGCTTTGAATATGCTGTTTATTTAATGCAGTATTAAATAGCTACGATTTTATTTATTAAGATATCTAAGATTTAGAGCTGGGCGGTGGCGCTGGAGGTAAGGTGCCTGCCTTGCCTGCAGTAACCTATCGGACCGTGGTTTGATCCCCCGGGTCCCCATATGGTCCCTTGTGCCTGCCAGGAGCGACTTCTGAGCGAATAGCCAGGAGTAACCCCTGAGCGTCACGGGGTGTGGCCCCCCCAAAAAAGATATATAAGATTTTATTTGTTTTAAAATAATATAGGATTGCTTGTTGGATCATTTGAAAATTTCTTTCAGTTAATTTCAATACTGATTAATATCAATTTGATATTTAATTTAAATAAATAAACATATTTTGAAATGTATGGATGCTTTGGGATCTATAGATACTTTCTTTTTTAAGGACTCCATAAAGGTGGACAGGTCAGTTCTCAGCAAGCTCAGTCTGATACTGTAGACTTGGCAGTTTTGTGCTTGAGGTCCAGTGATACATAGGACCACTAAAACCATATCGAGAAGTGCCAGGATAAAGGCATGTGGTGCCAGAAATAAAATTTAGGGTCTTGTTCATATCAATAATTGTCTCTGTCCTTGAACCCATATTCCCTTTATTCAGATAAATTGTGGTTTTTCAACAAGAGATAGTAGGGTAATAATATCCATAGACAATAGAGATAAGGGTCAGGAGGACCAGCCCAGGATAGGAAGCTAGCCACAGGTATGCAGGTAGAGTAGAGAAAAGTCTCCTAGGACAATAATTGTTGAAATTGACCACTCTGGACAAGAACTTGGTGCTGAAAGTGAAGAAAGAGACATGCAAGGCATCTCTCCATTAACAATAGAACAAAGCACAGTGTCAAAATGTGAAGAGAGAGAGAGAGAGAGGAGAACTAAAGAGAAAGAGAGAAAAAGATGCAGGTAGAGTAGAGAAAAGTCTTCTAGGACAATAGTTGTTGAAATTGACCACTCTGGTGCTGAAAGTGAAGAAAGAGACATGCAAGACATCTCTCCATTAACAATAGAACAAAGCACAGTGTCAAAAATGTGAAGAAAGAGAGAGGAGAACTAAAGAGAAAGAGAGAAAAAGAGGGAGAAACAAATTGCTTGTCCTAGAGATAGGCGAGAGTGGGGGATGGGGGTTGCAGAGAAACGGGAGACTTAGATGGCAGAGGGGTGCACTGGTGTAGGATGGTGTATATTATATGAATGAAACTCAACAATGAACAATTTTGTAACCACTGTGATTAAATAAAAATAAAAAAATAAATTGTGGGTTTTGAGAGATAGCATGGAGGTAAGGCATTTGCCTTGCATGCAGAGGAATGGTGGTTCAAATCCCGGCATCCTGTATGGTCCCCCGAGCCTGCCAGGAGTGATTTCTGAGAGTAGAGCCAGTAGAAACCCCTGAGCACTGCTAGGTGTGAGCCAAAAACCAAAAAAAAAAAAGTACAAAAAGAAAAATTGTGTTTTTCCTAATTCTTGGTCTGATGTCTGACTTGATCATATCTTGAACATTTTTGGAAAAATAAATTCTTTAATTGAATCACCATGAGATGCACAGTTACAAAGTTGTTCATGATTGAGTTTCAGTCAGACAATGTCCAACATCCTACACTACTGCATGTTTCGAGTCTCCAACGTCCCCACTTTCTTCCTCTTTGCCCTCCCCTTTGCCTTCTCTTCTGCTTACCTCTGTGACAAACGTTTTCTTTACTGTGGTTTGCAATATTTTTACTTAAGGGGTATCATACATATCTATCTTCATTCAGCACTCACTTTTTGTTCAACCTAGGAATCAAACATTTTGGCATGTTAAGACATTGGGTTTTATTTAAGCATCTAGTCTAAGCAAGTGGCTACCTTATTTAGGTTTGGGGTACAGAGTTTGGACTTGCTTTATTGAGTTATAATTCCTATGAATTATTATAATTTGGAGACTGGGTTGTTAATTTGGGCTGCTTAGTCTATTCTGCTTCTGGGATCTCACTGGCCCTTGCTGGTGCTTATTACATAGGGGGAAAACCACCTTCTTCAGGTTGGATCTCTGATGAAACTTTTTTGTGTGAGAGAAAAAGAAAAGAAGAGAAGAGAAAAGGGAAGGTGAGAAGAAGGAGGAGGAGAGGGGAGGGGAAAGGAAAAGGGAGAGAAAGGGAGGAGAGGAGGGGAAGAAAGGGGGAAGGGGAGGAGCATGGGAAAGAAAGAAGAGAGAAGAGTGGAAAAGAAAAGAGCAGAGAAAAGAGGAAAGGTGAGGAGAGGAAGGAAAGGGTAGGGAGAAGAGGGGAAGGGAGGAGAGAAGGTGAGGTCAGAGGAGAGAATAGGAAAGGAGAGAAGAGTAGGGAAGAGGAGAGGAATGGAGAAGAGAGGAGGAGAAAGTATGGGGGTGGAGAATTGAGGAGAGGAGGGAGGGACAGGGAGAGGAGTGGAGAGAAGAGAAGAGGAGAGGAAAAGAGAGGATAAAGCCCCAAGGAAGGCAGGGCCCAGAAAGCAATTTCCACAAACCCACAAGAAGGGGAACTTGGTCACTCATGGTCACATGATTCTAGGGTTTCTCTGGACGATGTTCTGGATGTTCTGTGAGAAGCAGAATGCTTATTGGTTGGGACCACCAACCCTAATGAACCTGTCATCAGTGCCTTAGCCTGTTTCTGGATGGGGGTCAAAAATCTCAAGCTTTGTCCCTCAGTTAATTTTTACTCATTTGCCCCATGTTGTGTATACGAAGCCAGGGTGGCTTGTCTTAATGATGGGCAGTCAGGCCTCCTGGTTCAGTCTTGCCTCTTAGGATTATATCAACTCAGTAGTGTTAGTTTCCCCTCAGGCCAAGATGTACTTCTCTTTCCCTGCTCTGATGTACCTGGCCATGAAAGGACTGGTTCAAGGTGATCCACTCGACTGCTTCAAATGCACCTTACACCTAGGTTTTGTAGGTGCTTTTGGGGTCCCACCACTGATATGAGTCCCAAGTCTGACTCATTCCTGGTGTCCTTGTATTGTTTGCTATATTTCTATGTCTGTCAGATTCCACCTCCCCTTTCTATTTCAGGGATTGTCGTGTATTGTACTGCCAAGAATATCCCTTTCTGTATTCAGAAGGATCCTATGTATAGACTGTCTATCAGTTTTCTATCCTCTATCAGAAATTTCCAAGGATTCTGAGAGTAGAGGTTTAGCTTATCACCTTTATAAATTTTTTTTTTGGTTTTTGGGTCATACCCAGCAGTGCTCAGGGGTTACTCCTGGCTCCATGCTCAGAAATTGCTCCTGGCAGGCACGGGGGACCATATGGGGCACCGGGATTCGAACCGATGACCTTTTGCATGAAAGGCAAACACCTTACCTCCATGCTATCTCCCGGTTCCCCTTTATAAATTTTTTGTGATCTCTTGTTCTCTTATAGTTTCTAGGATAAACATGCATTACTTCTATAATCAATAAAAAAACATTAGTCGATTTGAATTCACCCCTTTTGGCTGTGTGGTGAACATTGTTCAGGGCATAAGGATTCAATGATCTGCCTCCTCTGGGGAAGGTTATAGGGCAGAGTTCTCTTAGATCTTTGGGCATACTGTTCCAGGCTGTGGAAGACATATTTGCCCTCAGAGGAGTTCTAAGCTTGCTGCAGAACTGGATGTAGACACCACAAGGACATCTCAACTGTGGAAAGTTTACTAAGTCTTATAGGAGAAGGAAATCCTTTTCCTTCTCAAACTGCCAGTGTTTGCAAAATGCTAACACTACACATTTAAGTGACATATAGATCAGAACGGGATCATAGCTTGATGGCATAAATTAAAGTAATTATATTCATTAGCATGATAAAAAATATGCAAACAAATGTTTATTAAATGCAACCATATATCAACTCCAAAGGCCTTGGCGTTGTTTATGTCTTTGTTGTTCTGGCATTTTGTCAAAGGTGGCCTGTCAGGCTGAACTTAATTGACACTAATAGCAGTAGAGGGAGGAGAAACCAGCTGAATATGGTTTGGCTCTGGGAAGCTGGAGAGCTGGAGAGATTTTGGGATTTGCTTCTAGGACTCTTAAGCTCAGAATCTTGGCCAGGAAGGCCCTAGAGAGGGTTGGGAAAGGAAATGTTTTTCCAGGATATTGGCCACCAGGTGGGTGTGAGGATGTTCACAGAAGATCCTAGAAACACCTTCTGCTGCCAGTATCCCACAAAATACCTATTCCTAAAAAGGAACCATTTATAGCAAGGTTGGGCGGAAGCATTTGTTTGTTCCTGAATCCCCGGGGACAGAGACAGGCTGGGCTCAGAGGGAGGCTCTTGGGCATCTGTGTTGGGTTCTTGACGGGGAATTAGGCAGACTGTTGACAAGGCAGCTCATTTTCTGCCGAGAAACCTATGAATCCTTCCTATTCACCAACACCATTACCAATTGAAACTTTCCAGCTCTGTCTATGCAATGCCCAGGCACATGAAGAATATCTTTTTGGTCACGGCTGCTTCGGTGTGACCCCCTCCACTGGGTGTGCAACGAACAATGGTTTCCTGTCACACTCAAGGTACATTGGACTAGTTACATCTATGTAAGTGGGGCAGCAGGGAAAGTGAGACCTTTTTCGGCCATGGGGATAGATGTAGGGACAATGCGGTAGGAGAGTCAGGCCTTTAGAAAGTGAGGGGGTCCCATGATTTCTCACTTTTACCTTTGCCTGCTGGTGATTCTAGGGAGACCATAACAGGAGGCCATGGTGTGACTGGCTGTGAGTCGGGCAGGCTGTTCCCTCAGCCCCCCCTTTTCTCAGTTTCCCTCCTGGATCACAATGAACTTGTTTTAAATTTTGTTTTGTTCTGTTTTGGGGCCACACTCAGTGGTGCTCAGGATTATTCCTGGATTTACACTCAGAAATCATTCCTGGTGGGCTCAGGTGACCATATGAGATGCCAGGAAATGAATCTGGGTCAGCCACATGCAAGGCAAATTCCTACCTGCTGTGTTATTGCTCCAGCCCACAATGACCTCTCTTAGTAGTTTTGGGTTTCCCAGGAGAGGTGGACACTTGTTCACGTGCCACTTTCAGGGTGCATCTTCAGAAGCAGAAAGCAGCAAGGATGTTGGAATTTACAGGGTTAGGGCCAGTTCAGGGCACTGAGCATGGCCCAGCATCTCCTTGTGATCATGCAGGGTTAGGAGAAAACCTGGGCATTGGGGGGGTCCTGCCTAAGTCCTTCCGGCCCAGCCACTGCTGATGCTGATCACCCTTTTACCAAGAAGGAAAGTTTGTCATATATTTCTCAGGGGGGTTCAGGCTGGGACAGAGAGAACAGTTGTTGAGGAAATAAAGGTGGGTGTACCACTTTTGTTTCGGGGCCAATGGTGATCAATCCCATATTTGTTACAGACTTGGCCATGTTTGGGGATGGCTATTTCAAGTCATTTCAATCAAAAGTGGTGCCACTCTAGGCGTTAAACAAAGGCCTAGATTTATTTTTTTTCTGGCAGCACAATCCTCAAAGATTACACTTGCTGCAACATTTTTAGCCACGTCAACATTCCTTAGGAAATACAAATATGGGCATTATTTCATGGAGATGGCACTGGGTAATATAATAAAATGGATTTATTTCATCTTAATTTATTTAAAATGTGCATAGACAGAACTGGGATAAAATCCATGAGATGAAATATCTCGTTTGCATGAATATATTGAAAAATTCAGCCACCTTCTAAGCCAAAAAAAGAGGCAACATTTTTTCCCCTCATTTTCAGAATAAAAAGAATAGGTGCTCTTTTTAAAACAAGAAAATATAACCTTGACAGAAGGAAGTGATTCATGGCTCATGGTCCCGCTAAGGTATGAGGGATTGGGGTGGGGTGGGGGAGGGCTGCAGCAGGGCCTGGGTGAAGGCTGCGATGGAGGTAAACTGGGATTGTGGTTTTCAGGGCTAGAATATGTGTGTGTCTGGGTGAAATATGAAAGTTTAAATTTCTTGCTTGTGGGGTCAACAGAGGGAGGTTCAGTGTCAGCTCTGTGGCCTTCTTGTTAGCCTCTGTTAAATAATCTTTGAAACCCTTGAGATTTTGAGGCTCAGGCTGCTGAGTGTCCTTCCTGTTATTGGGGTTGAGCCTAGGAGGCTCTTCCTAATTGCTGCTCCCCACTTAGTCCCCTTCCCCAGAAGCCTGCCATGTCCAGGATGAACTGTGATGCCACAATCGCTTATAAGACTAAGAGCCCGAGGGCTAGGGTCTCAGTTGGGCTTCATCGCAGCACAGCCACTGGGAACCTATTTCCACACTGACAGGTTTTCTAGATATCAGAGAGAGACTGGATCACATGGCTTGGATTTAGTTTAGTCTTTACCATCTTTAAATTATGTAATCTTGAGCAAGTTTCTCTCACAAAAATGCATTTTTTTTTGGTGGGTGAAGGGATATTGGATATATGCTCTAGGACTACTCCCAGCTTAGTGTGTAGGGTACCTTCTGATGCTGAAGATTGAACTATGGCCTCCTGAATACAAAACATGGTCTATTTTTTTTTATTTTAGTTTTTGGATCACACCAGTAGTGCTTAGGGGTTATTCCTGGTTCTGTGTTCAGAAATCACTCCTGGCAGACTCGGGAGACCATGTTGGATGACGGGGATTGAACCTGTGTCGGCTGCGTGACAGGCAAACACCCTGACTTCTGCACTACTGCTCTGGCCCCCCAAAAATGTACTTTTGGGGCAAGTTTTCTAAACCCTTCATGGAGTCAATTAGAAATAAACTCAGGGGGGGTTTACCCCAAAATAAGCTTCTGAGGTTGATATAATAATAATCAGGACAGGTGCAGCCTGACATAATTAGCATTCAGGAACTTCTAGTGTTTTCATTAGAATAGAAGTCACTTTTCAATCTCAGAACAGATTAATACTGACTCTTATTGTATGCTATAGATTGTGCTCTTGTTGGATTTTTTTAAAACTGTTTTTCCTTCATTTCTTCATGATCTCTGGACTTCTCAAAGGAAGAGAGGACACATGCATGCTGTAGTGTTTGGGTAGACCCTGTGGAAAGAATATGTTTTCTGAGACCAGCACTGATATCCTGTTGCTCATAAGAACCCCAGACCTCAGTTTATAGTCTTGACCCTCAAATTACAGCAGTTACTGGTCTGTTAGCTGAATGACTAAAGATCAGAGACTTTTTATTACCTTCTGAGATCACGGGGAGTCACTTATGTGGACTTGTTCTCTGGAAGTTCATTCCATTCTCCTATCCTGGGTGGGAAGGAAACCCAGGAGCAACATCTTCAGCCTCAACAAATTTAGTAAAGATTTGATGTGGGACTCTGTGTGGACCCACCTGACAGAGAAAGCATTCGGGAAACAAGTCAGTACAGGGCATTGCCACAGTTCAGGGGCTTGATACTGGGCAGGGCTGAAACAGTGATAGGGGCTTTAATGGCTGCATTCCAGGATTAGATGGCCTGATGGGAAGTCAGTGAGTCTGAAGTTTGAAAATATCCCTGGTATCACTTCTTCTCTTTGCTTCTAGAGAATTTCAAAGTGCCCGAGATTAGCTTTGCAGCCTGCCTTTGAAGGTATCTTTAGCATAAGTCTTCAGGCTCCTTCAATGCATGTGCTAGGATCAAACACCATTTTCAGCTCTTGCTCAAGGTTAAGGAGGAAACTGGTGGGTTTTCTGAAGCATGTACTTTCCCCATCTTGTTGGTCACTTCAGTGCTGCTCAGAAGAACATAGAAACTGACGGTGGAGACCCTTCCTAGTGAGATGAGGACAGGATGGTGCATTAGGAACATAATTTAGGCTTCCAAGCCCAACTTTATCCAAATTCGATCCCAGAATCCCTGGAGAATGCTAAGCAAAGGGTTTGTTCCCTCTGGGCAAAGAGAAAAAGTCCCAGGGCTTCCTGTGAAATGCTTAAGACTCAAGAAAAA